>OW121743.1:4329556-4432056 GCA_933228675.1 Stomorhina lunata
GTCTGTCTGTCTGTCTGTCTGTCTGTCTGTCTGTCTGTCTGTCTGTCTGTCTTTCTGTCTGTCTGTCTGTCTGTCTGTCTGTAGGTCTGTCTGTCTGTCTGTCTGTCTGTCTGTCTGTCTGTCTGTCTGTCTGTCTGTCTGTCTGTCTGTCTGTCTGTCTGTCTGTCTGTCTGTCTGTCTGTCTGTCTGTCTGTCTGCCTGTCTGTCTGCCTGTCTGTCTCTCTGTCTGTCTGTCTGTCTGTCTGTCTGTCTGTCTGTCTGTCTGTCTGTCTGTCTGTCTGCCTATCCGTCTGTTATCGGCACGATAGAGCCTGAACGAAAGGAGGTAGGTCACTGAAATTTGGCAAAAGTATTCTTCATTTCTTGGAAAATTTTGGTACTAAAATTAGGAAATATCGGCTTACATTTGACCATAGCTCCCGTACAACCACGCCTAGGCCATTCACTTATTTGCTAATAAATGGCAAAATAATAATTTAGCACAGAAAGGTTTTATACAGTCGTTAGTACATAAAATTTTACCGAAATCGTTTCACATTTAACCATAGCCATAAAATATACCTAAATGTGATATATATTATAATAAACTATACTTAATAGATATGACTACTAAATTTAGTACAAGGAAGTCTTATACTAATACTAACCAGAAACAACATTTAGGGGATTACCTCTTTACACGAAATTCTTTAATATGTTAATTTTTAAGTGTTAATAATTTTATCCAAATTTCTAGAATATAAAAAATGTTATACAACTTTTTTCAAAAAAAGAAATTTTATAAAAGATTTTTCTCAATTTCGCTAACATAATTTGAACAAAATATTTTTTCTTAAATAAATGTATTTGACACTTTGAAGATACAAAACTTTTTTGACAAAAACCCAATAATTAATATCAATCATACGCCTAATATTAATTAAATTTAAAACTTCTATAAAATTGTTTCCCTTTACTTGATTTCTTTGAAATTTCGTAATCAAAGACTTATATCGAAGTAGATTCTATTTGAATTCTTAGAAACCGAAAATTTTATGTAGTTTTGATTTCTATCAACTACATACAAAGATTAAGGTTTCACTAATTCCCTTGTTTCATTAGAACATATAATATTGCAATAACATAGAACAGCGAAACACAAAAGAATTTGAGGCAACAACACAGTAAATCTATATATTGGGTAACAAATGATATAATATGTTAATTTTTAAGTGTTAATAATTTTATCCAAATTTCTAGAATATAAAAAATGTTATACAACTTTTTTCAAAAAAAGAAATTTTATAAAATATTTTTCTCAATTTCGCTAACATAATTTGAACAAAATATTTTTTCTAAAATAAATGTATTTGACACTTTGAAGATACCTAAAATGTTTTCTTTTAAATTCAATTTTTATTTTAAAAATATCTGGAAAATTAAAAGAGTTACAAAACTTTTTTGACAAAAACCCAATAATTAATATCAATCATACGCCTAATATTAATTAAATTTAAAACTTCTATAAAATTGTTTCCCTTTACTTGATTTCTTTGAAATTTCGTAATCAAAGACTTATATCGAAGTAGATTCTATTTGAATTCTTAGAAACCGAAAATCTTATGTAGTTTTGATTTCTATCAACTACATACAAAGATTAAGGTTTCACTAATTCCCTTGTTTCATTAGAACATATAATATTGCAATAACATAGACCAGCGAAACACAAAAGAATTTGAGGCAACAACACAGTAAATCTATATATTGGGTAACAAATGAGCACCTTTGCCCTCTAGGGTACATTGTAGTGTAACTCCAAAATAGACTTTAAAGCATCGGCCCATACACAAGAGTTGTATTCCAAGAAATAAATTAAAATTTTCAAAATTCAATTTTATTTTTCACATAAAAATAATTGTTAATTGTTACGATAAATGAAAGCATATTAAAACCTCAGAGGATTAATAATAATCATGTCCATGTACTTGTGCATTTGAGTCCTTATAAGTGATTGTTTCACAAATATGTTAATCCTTGACACATTTGTAAGGATTTCAAACAATAAACTTTTGATTGCTGCGACATTATATTAATAAACGTTTAAGGGATTTTAATTAAATAATTTGGCTTTTATTGGAAATTGAAATTAGATACATTTTAAGTGAAAATTTAATGAAAATTGAAAGGACATCAAATTCTTTTAGTAGAAAATTTATGCTGATAGTCATTATTATTATCTGCCTTTTAAGATTTCCAAGAATTATCCATCACATTGATCTATTAAATGTTATTAATCAAATGTGGTTTTAACTGAGTGAAGTAAATATTTTGATGTCAAAAGATGAAGCCACAATAACTATGATAATAATAAAATTTTGATTTTGTCATGATAGCGGTCGAATTAATACATAAAAGAATTTGATATTTAATTAGAGGAAGAGAATATGAATATGAAAATAAATAAAACAGTTTTTTATATAGGAGAAAAAGAATTACCTTGAAAAAAAATACAGGGAAAAAAATAAAATTAGCTTATAAAGTGATTCTTCTCCTGTTATCCTTAACTCTAAGTGAAGAACAGTGTTCTTCCTCTTCTGCTATCCTTGACTCCCAGTAGAGCATAGAGCGTTAAATATCATAAATTCATTAGTTATATATTTGTTAGTTCAGTTTGTTTTAAAACTAAAATTTTTATATAATTTTTACAAAAAAAAATATTTTTGTTATAAAATTTTTCTTATTTTCTTAAATAAAATTTTAACAAAATTTATTCTGTTAAACACAGATTTTTAGTACTTTAAAGTTCCTTAAAATCTTTGCTTTAAAATGCAATCAATTGTTTTCAAATATCTTAAAAATTGTAGATATTACACAACTTTTTTCCTAAAAATCCAATAATTAATATCAATCATACGCCTAGAGCTATAGAAATTTAAAACTTAAATAAAATTGTTTCCTCTTTAAGGATTTCTTTGAAATTTCATAATTAAATACTTATAATGAAATAGATTTTATAAAAATTCCTAGCAAAGTAATTGTTGTTTATTTTTGATTTCTTTCAATATTTACTTTGTCTAGTTCATTATCAAGTAATTGGCTTGTATATAAATAAAAAAGTTTTTATTTCATTGAAATTTAAAAGTTTACTTTACAATTTATTTTAGACTTTTAGTTTAAGAAGAAAAAGAAGACAACTTCTTTACTTTGATGGCAAAATAACTAGGCAATTTCAGTTTAGTTGAACTTAGATAATTGGTATTGATAACTTTATTTATAGGTATTACAGATATTCTTTAAATGTGATATATTTATTATGAAACCAATATATTCTCTTCTCGATATTTACTTTTGTAATAAAATTCTTGTTAACTCCTAAAGAACTTAAACCAATAATTAAATTTGTAAAATGTTCCTAAGTTTTGTAAACCTTTTTTCTAACATTACTTTACTTCAAGTTCGATAACCTTCCAAATATCCTGGTTTTCCTACATACATTAGCAGTAGAATACTAAGCCAATCGATGTAAAACCTCAAGAACTTCCTAGAACTTTAAGAAATTTTATAAATCTGTAAAATCATGTCATGACAAACTCTTCACCAAAAATTTCTTCTTTAACTTAAAAAATTTTTTACAAGGATTTCATATCACAAAAAGGATAAATGAAAAGTTTTTGTTCATTTAAATGAAAAAAAAAACCATTATATAAATTTTTATTGTATTAATTAAAAAATTTTGATTGATTGAAAAAGATTTCAACTTAAATCAAATCAGAAGTCAGGAGCAAATACATACCATTTGACTACAGAAGTAAAAAAGAAAATCTAATATTAATAAATTCCAATAAAAATTTATTGATAAAGTTTAACCTGAAGGAGCTATTAAATTAATAAGTAACTAAAACTTTACAGGGGGGAAAGGGCTAAAATAAGACTATGGTTAATTCTGCGACCGAACCTGTGGCTTCGAGAAAATTCTCTAAAAATATATCATATTTCTCACATACGTACAAATTGTCTAACAACCATCAAACTCATACACTTTCCTTATGTTCCTATATAAGAAATTGAGTAACAACTGCAACTTGTCTAAAATAAATAAGAATTTAACTTCATATACGTGTTGTTGAAAATTCAGATTCATTGAAACTTAAAATAAGTGCAACTAAAGTGAATTGGCAACAGTAGCTCGTACATGTCACAATCATAAACGCATTTCCGGCGGAAATGGTTTTTAAATGTGGTAACGTAGACACTAGAAATTCGTGCTCATGCATATATAAACTATATAAGAAGACACCTGATGAAGAGGATATGTTTAAGATATATGTCATGTACATAGACACATAACTGCAGCTGTCTATCGAGCTTTCAAAGATAATAATTGAGATATGTAGCCTTGAGTGAACGCAGATAAAATTATAACTTAAAGCATGATAATTATGTAATAATTAAACATAGAAAAAAAATTATGTTTAAAAAGAAACAAGTTATCTTAGACTATGACTAAAATATGCTTACATTTTTCTTATGTTTTCCCTTTAAAAAAAAAAACTTAATATAAACAAAATTTTTAAAATTTTTTTTTCTTATAAAATTTTCCTGTTGCCTTTTAAATTTTCTTTCTTTTCATGTCCTTACAACAATAAGCCTTTATCTGTGTTTTGCATTTAGTTAGCCGACAGCTGCTAACAGTGTCTCTGTTATCTGTCAGTTTAGATTTAAATCTTGGAAAACAATCTCCTCGTAGCAAAGCGAAGAATTCTAGGAACTGTTAAGCAAAAACTCTTTACTCAAGGCAATTTTTGTGTTGTGGCTTAAGGCCTTTCGGTATGGCTCGTCGCTTGACAGATGGTTTATTTAAAGTTACTTGATTGAGTTTTCTTGCGATTAAAAACTTTTATATTAAAAAAAACTGTTGCATATTTTTGGGGTGCTTAGAAAAGTGTTTTTTAAGTATTTTGGAGTCTAGGCTAAAGATTGATGTCTAGACTAAAGTCAGGTGTTCAGATAGTATTGCAGTATATAGTATTTACTATCATATAGGGTTTAGTCTATAGTCTGGTGTCTAGACTATAGTCTGGCGTTTTTGCTAAAGTCTGGTATCTTTTTCACAGTCTGGTGTCTATATTGTTTTCTAGAATGTAGTCTAGCGTCTAAACTATAGCCTGGTGCATCTGCTGTAGTCTCTTGTCTCTGCTACAGTCTGGTGTCTAGACTATAGTCTAGTGTCTGAACTATAGTCTGCCGTCTCTGTTGTAGTCTGGTTTCTCTGCTATAGTCTAGTGTCTAGACTATAGTCTGGTGACTGGACTATAGTCTGGCGACTCTCCTATAGTCTGGTACCTTTGCTATACTCTGGTGTCTAGACTATAGACTGGTGTCTGGACTATAGTCTGCCGTCTCTGCTGTAATCTGGTATCTTTTCTATAGTCAGGTGTCTGAACTATAGTCTGGCGACTCTGCTATAGTCTGGTATGTCTGCTATAGTCTGATGTCTGGACTATAGTCTGGCGTTTCTGCTATGGTATTGTATTTCTGCTATAGTCTGGTGTCTAGACTATAGTCTGGTGTCTGGACTATAGTCTGGCGTCTCTACTATAGTCTGATATCTAGACTATAGTCTAGTACTTGGACTATAGTCTGGTGTCTCTACTATAGTCAAGTATCTCATCTACAGTCTGGTGTCTAGACAATAGTCTGTCTTAAATATAGTCTTGTTCATCTGCTATAGTCTCTTGTCTCTGCTATAGTCTGGTGTCTATACAATATTCTGGTGTCTGGACTATAGTCTGCCGTCTCTGCTGTAGTCTGGTATCTCTGCTATAGTCTAGTGTCTAGACTATAGTCTTGTGACTGCACTATTGTCTGGCGACTCTCCCATAGTCTGGTGTCTAGACTATAGACTGGTGTCTGGACTATAGTCTGCCGTCTCTGCTGTAATCTGGTATCTTTTCTATAGTCAGGTGTCTGAACTATAGTCTGGCGACTCTGCTATAGTCTGGTATGTCTGCTATAGTCTGATGTGTGGACTATAGTCTGGCGTTTCTGCTATGGTATTGTATTTCTACTATAGTCTGGTGTCTAGACTATAGTTTGCTGTCTGGACTATAGTCTGGCGTCTCTACTATAGTCTGATATCTAGACTATAATCTAGTACTTGGACTATAGTCTGGTGTCTCTACTATAGTCAAATATCTCATCTACAGTCTGGTGTCTAGACAATAGTCTGTCTTAAATATAGTCTGGTTCCTCTGCTATAGTCTCTTGTCTCTGCTATAGTCTGGTGTCTATACAATATTCTGGTGTCTGGACTATAGTCTGCCGTCTCTGCTGTAGTCTGGTATCTCTGCTATAGTCTAGTGTCTAGACTATAGTCTTGTAACTGCACTATTATCTGGCGACTCTCCCATAGTCTGGTGTCTAGACTATAGACTGGTGTCTGGACTACAGTCTGCCGTCTCTGCTGTAATCTGGTATCTCTGCTATAGTCTTGTTTCTGGACTATAGTCAAGGGACTCTGCTATAGTCTGGTATGTCTGCTATAGCCTGGTGTCTGGACTATAGCCTGGCGTTTCTGCTACGGTCTGGAATTTCTACTATAGTCTGGTGTGTACACTATAGTCTGGTGTCTGGATCACAGTCTGTCGTCTCTGCTATAATCTGGTACCTAGACTATAGTCTAGTACTTGGACTATAGTCTGGTGTATATATTATAGTCTAATATCTTTTCTACAGTCTGGTGTCTAGACAATAGTCTGTTAATTAGAATATAGGCTAGTGTCTTAACTATAGTCTGGTTCCTCTGCTATAGTCTATTGTTTCTGCTATAGTCTAGACACCAGACCAGACTTTATTCTGGTGTCTGGTCTGGTGTTTGAACTGTAGTCTAGTGTCTTGGCTATAGTCTGGTGTCAAATCTATAGTCTGGTGTCCATGGTCTATACACTATGGTTAGATCTCTACACCATGGCCTGGTCTTTTCCCTATAGTCTGGAGTCTAGACTACAGTAAAGCGTCAAAAAAATACTTTAACTTAAAACTTATTATGATTAACTTTACTAAATTTAAGTTAAATGCATAAAAATATATGTGTTTGTGTGAAATATAATAAATATTGTACAATATTTTTTAGTTTAAATTTAAAAGGACATATCAAACATAATATTGTATTGCTTTAATGCAAAATAGTCAACAAGAATTAAAGAACTAGTTTCAATATCAAATGCACAGCACGCCTTTGAAGCACTAGATGAGTGGAAAGCGAACAACTGACACCAGAAGCAGAATAATGAAAAATATGTAGAAAAAACCGCAATATAAAAGCAAATCCTGCAATAATTTTAAATGCCCCCGAGTAAATGAGATGAAGTTAATAGTAGAAATATTTTGTTAGACTATTTTACAATTTTCTATTACTTCTGGTTTAGCTTTTTTGCTTTCACTTAGCATTTATGTTTTTAGCATTTGATCCTTTTGTTAACAGCAAAACCCCACTGTGCTTAACACCAAATTCATACTGTGAAGCAATTGTTTTTGAAATGTTATAAAAAAAGAAAACAAGAAATATTTTTCATAATTTCAAATATTGCACTTCAAAATAACTTGTAGCAAATATTTTTTAGTTTTAAGTGTTAAAGTTTAAACCATTTATTTAAATACCAAAAGGAAGTGCTTTAACACTGTTAGAAACACGCCGAGTGAATTAAAGGTATTTTAAGGAAAAATATGTAGGAGTTTTCTAAGTAGAATTTTTTTAGTTTTGCATTTCTTGTAGTTTCTTTTGTTTTAAAATATATTTACTAAACTTTTCTAAGATATTTAGAGCAATGAGAAATATAATTTATAATTTAAGTTGTGAACATAGCAAAAGCTAAGTAAAGTTCTTAACATAAATAAATCTTGAGCAGTACTTTTTGACTATAAGTAGCAAAAAAAGAGGAGCTAGATGTAGGGAAGATATGATGTTTAATGCAGGGTAATATAGTGGCCTTAAATAACAAGAAATTTTAAAGTCTAAAAAAAGGTTTTCTTAAAAAAATATTTATAAAGGAAACATTATGAATTTTGTTTAGATAACAATACGCAGTCTTGTTAGGCCTATTCACCCACCAAACTATAGAACTGTAACTTGTTTCAGTTAAAAGTTTGTCATATATCCTTTTTATAAAACTCTTCCTATCGTCTACAATTTTTCAGAAAAGTCTTCCCATCGATAACTTTTCTATAGAAATGTCTTCTTTTTGTAAACTTTTCTAAATGTTACACTTATTTTCATTAGAAACTTTGGCTTATTTCTTCTTGATAACAACATTTATTTTGCTTATTTTCTATATTTTTAATGTTTTTATACAAGTTCCCACATTTTCTTCCTTGCCATTGACATAAGCTGTCAAATGGACTTTGAAATATTCACAACTTAGTTTAAGGTTTTAGAAAGCATTAGATTTTTTTGTTTACTTCAAAACAAAACTACTAAAACAAATCTTCTTTTTGTTTCCAAGAAGTCAAACAAGTGCATCTTAACAGCAACATAAGAAGATGTCACTTAAAGATTTTTGTCTTCCATGGAAATAAATTATTTCTTAAAAAAAACACTTTCCGTTTAAAAATAAAATTACAATTAGAAAAAGAGAGATTAAATTAGAAGAAAAGTTAAAGATAGCAAGACATTTCTAAGGGGAACTTGACGATAGGAAGACATTTCTACAGAAAAGTTGACGATAGGTAAACATTTCTATAGAAAAGTTGACGATAAGCAAAAATTTCTGTAGAAAAGTTGACGATAGACAAACATTTCTATAGAAAAGTTGACGATATGCAAATATTTCTATAGAAAAGTTGAAGATAGGCAAACATGTCTATAGAAAAGTTGACGATAGGAAGACGTTTCTATAGAAAAGTTGACGATAGGAAGACGTTTCTATAGAAAAGTTGACGATAGGAAGACATTTCTATAGAAAAGTTGACGATAGGAAGACATTTCTATAGAAAAGATGACGATAGGAAGACATTTCTATAGAAAAGTTGACGATAGGAAAACATTTCTATAGAAAAGTTTACGATAGGAAGACATTTCTATAGAAAAGTTGACGATTAGCAAACATTTCTATAGAAAAGTTTACGATAGGCAAACATTTCTATAGAAAAGTTGACGCTAGGCAAACATTTCTATTAAAAAGTTGACGAAAGGCATTTCTATCGAAAAACTGACGATAGGCAAACATTTCTATAGAAAAGTTGACGACAGGTAAACATTTTTATAGAATAATTAACGATAGGAAAACATTCCTATAGAAAACTTTACATTTCTATAGAAAACTTGACAGTCAAATATTTCTATAGAAAAGTTGACGATAAGCAAACATTTCTATAGAAAAGTTGACGACAGACAAACATTTCTAGAAAAAAGTTGACGATAGGCAAACATTTCTATAGAAAAAATGACGATAGGTAAACATTTCTATAGAAAAGTTGACGATAGGCAAACATTTCTATAGAAAAGTTGACGATAGGTAAACATTTATACAGAAACGTTGACCATAGGCAAACATTTCTATAGAAATATTGACGATAGACAAACATTTCTATAGAAAAGTTGACGATAGGCAAACATTTCTACAGAAAAGTTGACGATAGGCAAAAATTTCTATAGAAAAGTTGACGATAGGAAGACATTTCTATAAAAAAGTTGACGATAGGAAGACATTTCTATAGACAAGTTGACGACAGGAAGACATTTCTATAGAAAAGTTGACGATAGGAAGACATTTCTATAGAAAAGTTGACGATAGGAAGACATTTCTATAGAAAAGTTGACGATAGGAAGACATTTCCATAGAAAAGTTGACGATGCAAATTCATTTCTATAGAAAAGTTGACGATTGATTAAAAATTATTGTTAATTAATAAAAACTTTGGCTTTTGATGCAAAAATACATTTTGAAACCATTTTTCATGCAATTATTATTTTATCTGCCTCCAGCTTTTCCTACTTTTTCGTCACTCAAACTAACAAAAAATGGTTTATACAATATTTCAAAAAATACTAATATACTACAACCTTCCATGTCGCTGTCTCATAGCTGTCAGTTGTGGCCTCATGTTGCATAGGGCGATGCCAGACATCAAAACTGAAAAGTTTCAAAAAAAGTGGAGGGCAACATAAAACCACAAATATTGTAGAAAAATATATGATTTTATTCTCAGCCTCTCAAACATTCATCAATCATTCTCGGCTAGCTTGATGGACTAGTGGTGCCCGTGGTTTGAGGTGAAGCGAATGACCAGAGAGAAGTATATGTATAATATTTATTATGCATAGATTTGTTTAACATATTATTGGGAATGTTAAATTTAACATTTTTGAAGGATATATAAGTTGAACGATTTGATCGATACCTTAATGTAGACTTCAGTTTAAATCAAAAACATAAAATCTTATCAACTTAACAAAATTTTTTATTAAAGCTAGTAAAATTGATAACTATAATAAACAGTTGTATTATATGCTATACAAAGTAAAAACATGAATTTCATTTCAGCGCCTAAAAGTCGATAACACTTTTATGACAAGTGTCTAAATAAGGAAATTTTTAAAAATTTATTTACAACAGCAATTAAAATAACTTGAATTATGCAAGTAAATATTATTTTGATATTCTTCTATAACCCATTAGCTATTAAAAAACTTAAAATGTACATTCGCCTATCACTCCAATAAAAAATCAAAAAAATTTAAAAATATTAATTCGTGTTATCATAATGTAATTCTTCAAGATTTTGGACAAAATAAATGTTTCCTCTTGTTTAAAAATTCTCATTCCATTTATAAATAGGAATATACGTACATATATATCATTGCCTGTATAAAATGTTATTAAAATCTCATTTAATTCCTTTAGAAACTCCTACTTGCTTCCTTTTTAAAAGCATCCTTTTGATAAGATATCTTTATTTCATTGCCCCAAACTCTTTCCACAGCCTAATTACAATAATCCTTAAATTAAAATCATTTTGAGAAGGTGTTTTTCAAAGAACTTATCAAAAACATCTTATCTATATTTAATTTCTAAAGTGAGCAATAAGAAAGAAATTAAGGCTTTTTTCGTATCATCTACATCTACGCATTACAATTAAAAATACAAGTTAAGTCATTGGCTTCAAAGAAACAACAACAATAATGAAATATTACCAAGGAGTTACAAAGGATATAAGATAAGTCAATTAAAAGTAAAGAAAAATACAGCAAAAATCTTCGTTAACTTTTCTATAGAAATGTCTTCCTATCGTCAACTTTTCTACAGAAATGTTTTCCTATCGTCAACTTTTCTATAGAAATGTCTTCCTATCGTAAACTTTTCTATAGAAATGTCTTCCTATCGTCAACTTTTCTATAGAAATGTCTTCCTATCGTCAACTTTTCTATAGAAATGTCTTCCTATCGTCAACTTTTCTATAGAAATGTCTTCCTATCGTCAACTTTTCTATAAAAATGTCTTCCTATCGTCAACTTTTCTATAGAAATGTCTTCCTATCGTCAACTTTTCTATAGAAATGTCTTCCTATCGTCAACTTTTCTATAGAAATGTCTTCATATCGTCAACTTTTCTATAGAAATGTCTTCATATCGTCAACTTTTCTATAGAAATGTCTTCCTATCGTCAACTTTTCTATAGAAATGTCTTCCTATCGTCAACTTTTCTATAGAAATGTCTTCTTATCGTCAACTTTTCTATAGAAATGTCTTCCTATCGTCAACTTTTCTATAGAAGAAATGTCTTCCTATTGTCAACTTTTCTATAGAAATGTCTTCCTATCGTCATTTTTTCTATAGAAATGTCTTCTTATCGTCAACTTTTCTATAGAAATGTCGTTAATTTTTCTATAGAAATGTCTTCCTATCGTCAACTTTTCTAGAGAAATGTCTTCCCATCGTCAACTTTTCATAGAAATGTCTTCCTATCGTCAACTTTTCATAGAAATGTCTTCCTATCGTCAACTTTGCTATAGAAATGTCTTCATATCGTCAACTTTTCTATAGGAATGTCTTCCTAATGTCAACTTTTCTATAGAAATGTCTTCCTATCGTCAACTTTTCTATAGAAATGTCTTCCTATCGTTAACTCTTCTATAGAAATTTCTTCCTATCGTCAACTTTTCTATAGAGATATCTTCCTATTGTTAACTTTTTTAACTTTTATCTCTTAACTAAAGAAACTTTCCTGAACTGATATTTTGTACCGAAAGTAAATAATAAGTTACTATGAGTATAGTTTTGCTGGTCCATTAAGTCTATTTTAACTCTTTTAATCTTTCAAATGTTAAGTGTTTTGTAAATACTTAAAATTTTTCCTTTTAAATGAATAGAGAAAAATAAAGACATTTAAGCAGCCAGAAACAAAATAAACAATTCCTAGGAAATAGCTGGAGAATATAAAAGGATTTCTTTGAATCTGGAAGAAAAAATATATTTCAATGTCCTTAAAATTAAGCTGCAAGTAATTTATAGCTTAAGTTGCTGTCATATAAATTTTTATATCTGGTAGCTGGTTAAACTTTACAGTTTTTGCTTAGTTTTAATTCTGGAGATGCGTTCCAATGCACTTGCTTTAGTGTCTCGTTTAGCTTCTCCAACAAACATTTTTTTATTTTCCTTATAATTAATGTTTTTGCTCGAAACTAGGAACCGGAAAATTTTGTAAACATTTTTTTTTTGTTTATTTTAAAGTTTTTCTTGGCGATTATTTCCAACTTTATGTCTTGTTTAACTAAATACAGAATAGTTTTGCTTAACTATTTGTAGGATATTAAAACAACATGTTTTCGCGATTTATGGAGGAGGTAAGTTATACAAATAAAGTTAAAGAGTTAACAAGAAGGGGGATTTTAATATAGTAATTAAATAGTCCATCTTAATAGGGACCTTAAATATTTTTTACTTTAAAACGTAGGTCAAGCGCAATCAGGGCCGTTGTTTCGCAATGCCTGCACTGCTTTATACCCTATGAGATCTTTGATATAAAGGCACCGAATATTGCCAAAAACTGAAAATTTAATTTTTTTATCAATTTATTTATATCAAAAACTTTACTAAAAATGCCTTCAATCTACTAGAATATTGTGTGTGAATGCAGGAATGTATGAGTAATTCGAAAACCAAATTTTAACCAGTTTGCTTCAGAAACACAAGAGTTCACCACATGTCCTTTTTTCATACTACGAAATTTTTTAAATATTTTATTGCAAAATTAAAGAAATATCTGCCAATTGAGTTTTTGGTAAAAAAATATAGATTTAATAATATATGTATTTCAAAATTCCTTTAAAAAAATGTTTCTATACTTTATGGGAAAACGTACTAGAATTTTGAAAACAAACGCAAAATAGTATCAGTTATACCGATACCAAATTTCAAGAACTTTGCTCGAGTAATATCAGATTTTCCCATATATCCTTTTTTAACATCATGAAATTTTTGAATAAAATTTGGAAAAAACAACAAATGAAATATAAATATAAAAAAATTGTTTTAACATTGAAAATTGGCCAATGATATTGTGTAGTTCAAAGTCTCTTGTTTAAAATTCTTACAAAATTTTTAAATGTTAAAGAATGGTTTCAAAATACGAAAATTAATATGAAAGTAGCTGTTAAACTTTATGTTTTAATTTTGTTGAGTTCCTTAAAAATAAAAGGATGTTGTAGGAATGTCCTTTTTTGTTACAAAGTTTTTGAAATTAGCTTATGTTGAAGTGGAGCCTTGAGTGTAGTAACAACTCGTATCTTGGGATGTACGATTATTCCATATTCACCAGTTTCCAATATTTTAATGTTAAGATCAATCTACTTATTTTTCAGACATTTATATATAAAAATAATTGCCACTTTTCGTTATAATTTAATAACTCAAGAACGGGCTCATCTATCCAAATCCACCTAAACCAAATATGCGAAGTTTGCTCAAAATCGGTCGAGCGGTTCTTCATGTATCACATTTATTGAAAAAAATTAACTTGTGTTTTTTTGAAGTTTATAAAATCCATGGAAATTTTTTAATTTTACAAACATTTTGTAATATGGTTTCCATATATTGTGTAAACTCTATATATTGTCTTCTTCTATATATGTATATTAAAATATATTAAGAGCTTTAGCAAAGTTGTTACGCATTAGCCGACGAACATTACAAAGTTAGTGTGACCAAGTTCCGACTGGTGGCGCCACATAAAATTGATTAAAGTCATTTAAATCGTAAATTATGCATTTGATCATGCTATGATCTTTAGCAAAGTTCTTGAGCATGAGCCGACAAAGCTTACTATGTTGGTAAGACAGACAGATGGCGCCACTGAAATTATTCAAAATTAATTTAATCGTGAACTATTCATTTAATCATGCTATGATATTTATCAAAGTTCTTTCGCATGAGCCAATGAGGGTATCTAAGTTGGTATTACCAATTCCCAACAGTTGACGCCACAGAAAACTACTCAAAATTAATTAAATCATAAACTGTGCCTTTGGTCACGCTATGATCTTTGGAAAATTTTATGGGCAACAACCCGATGGAGGTTTCTAATGCGATTCCTTCAAATTTATTTTTGTTGGTGACGCAGCAACGCGCGCCGTGTACAGTTAGTCACATATAATAAGGATTCTCATAAACAGATTAAGGACATTGCTTATGGAATCTCTATCTGAAGCTGTCAACTCAGCAACAACATATGCGCTGGAACCTTGAATTCCACTTAGTCATGCAAACCTGTTCCAGTAGATTGACTGACCATTGGGCTATAGTTGATTTTCTGTCTTAAAGATTATCTAAGTGGAAGAGTCAAAGTAATGAAAGTGACACCTTATAAATTTAAGGATCAGCTTATTTCTATTTATGTAGAAATTTATTTTTATGACCTAACGTATAAAAAATTGTTGCTATTTCTGTTCTTAAATTCTAACAAAACTTAAAAATTGGCAGAATTTCAAAATTTTATGTCCTCCCATAAAAATTCATAGAAAATTTGTCTAGGAACCTAAAGCTTTTGTTCGAAAGTTACCATTAACCATATTATTCGCTTTGTGCTTCTATTGATTGTATTAACATTAAGGTCTTATATTTTTAGAAGTTTTTTTTCTTCCACTATTTTATGTTGAGTTAGGTCATAAATTTTATTTATTTTTACTATTTTTAGCTCATAACTTTATACTTTTAAAACTACATTAACTGACAGCCTTAGAGTAGGCAACACAATAAGGAAGTTAAAAGCTTTTAGTTGATTTTTTGAGGGTTGTGTGAGGTTAAGAGAGGTTAAAGATTTTTAAGGAAATTTAATAGAGGAAAGAGGAAGTTATAAGGATAAGAGTTTGGGCGATAGTTTTAAGAAAAAATCTATGGTCCATTAGTTTTATACTTTATTTTCTGTGTAGAAAGCTTCTTGTGCTTAAAATTAATTCTAAATGATTTGTGAAACTTACTGTAAACAATACAAGTAGTGTTCGGAAGTCAAAATGTTTTTAGTACATATATTGCCTTAAATATCAACATTTTTTATGAAAAAGTAAGGCAGCACCAATTTCACGATACAAAAGTCAACCCTCGTAAGAAAAATTTTTGGAGGACTTATGGCTTTAACGCCAGACTTTTTTTTAACATTTTTACATTTTAAAGTTTTTAAAAATGTCTCCTTAAAGGCCCCAAAAATTATGATTTAATTTTTATGTCATATGTGACGTATGATTAATATTAATTCGAAGTATTATTACTTTTTGATCTCTAAAGTCATAGGCTTTAAATACAAAGGAAAAATTTAAAAGGCAAAGTAAAACTAAGACCTTTGGCTATATTTTAGACCGATATCTATGCTAAAATTCAAAAAATATCTGTATTAAAATCATGGGCAAAAGTAAAGTTATATAAAAAAAATTACTTTTTAAATAAAATAAACAGTAGCTACTTTAATAAAAATTTTAAATTTACACTCACAAAACATTTAAAATTTTCCCTTGGGAATTTATCAAAATAAAGCAATTGCTTCCTTTGCAAATTTAATCTTTATGTTTATTATTTAATAATTCATACCTTTTTCTGACAGTATCAAAATATAAAGATATTAATTTAATTATTTATGCTTCATTTAATCCAATTATTGAAAGAATTGAGAAAAAAAAGGAATGTTGCTAAAATGTGTATCAAATATTAAGAGGTTTAAGTTATTAAACAGTAAATTTTATAAAAAAAAAAAAAAACATAATATGATTTTCCAGAAATCACTTCAAATGAATTCATTTAACAGGATAATTGTATAATTATTGTTATGCAAATTTATTTTCAGTTCTCTTTATTAAAAGTATAAATTACAATTTGAGTCTGAAAAATCGTTTTCTTTTTAATTTAAACAAGAATTGTAAAATCCAAGTAGATTTTCTACTCAAGTTTTCCATTAACTCATCCAAAGCTAAACTTACTCATTTCTTTTATACCTTGTCCTAATAATTTATTTAGCCAACAGTAAATCTGCATAAATTTCTTCTTGATAATCCTTCACTATAAGAGAAGATTATAACTTGTTTTTCTTTTTTCAGGAAATTTTTTTAGCAGATTTTCTTAACTTTAAGCTAATTTTCTTTTGAATAAATGCAAATTTTTTATGCAGAGATGAAATATGAATGTCATTTTAACAAATGCTTAAGGATTTGTTAAACAATTTCTGAAAATACTGCAGCAAAATAACTCCTTTCAAGTATCCTTTTCAATTTTTTTTAACCAAAAACCTAATTTCTTTAGTCAAATTTATAACTTATTTCTAGAGCCCGCAGCTGGAAAATGAATTTTGAACATTTAATTTTCTTGAGTGATATTAGGGGACAAAATTGTCCTAATATTTTAACTCTAATATAAAGTTTCATACATATTTTTCCTTGACAGGATCAAGAAGTATGTAATCTATTAAACTCCGTTAAAATTTTCCGTGTTCATAAGTATTATATTTTTATGCTTTTATTATCCTTGACTCCCAGTGGAGCATTTGCCTCATATTATCATGCTAAAGGATGTGTAAATATGTTAGTTATGACAAATAATTACAATACTTCAGTTGTCTTTAATATTTTTCATACTTGTCTAATATCCTTTTTGGTGAATTTATATTTTTTTTTAGTTTAAGCAAACAAATAACTTATTTCCATAGCCAAACAACTAGAAAATACAATTTGATGATTAATAATTGTTATGTGAAAAAATCCACTTTACTTTACTAAATATTGAAAAGAAAATGGTATTAAGATTTTATCTTATTTTACAATTGTTTTTAATATATTTGCATTACAGGACGTAGAAATATATACAAAACAGAAATCCGTTAAAATTATTCTGTTTATAGCTTTAGTTTTAGTGTAGCATGTATATCCTTTTTTCGGGATTTAAAAAATTTTTTTAATTTTGTGAAAATTCATAGCAAAACTTCATATTTTATGTAAAAGGTTATTTATATAAATCAAAATAGTTTTGTTTAAGCTCCCATATATCCTTTAAAAAAGCAATCCAGATTTAAGAAAATAATCCTTTTTTTATTAAGAAAATATTTAAATACAATTGAAATAAATTTTGTAGCATAATCTTCTATACAAAAACTTACTAATAAAACAAGGTAAATGAGATGAATTTCAAAAAATTTTAGTAATTTAGCAAATCTATACATTTTTAATTCACAAGAATTTGAATTGTTTTTAAAAATAAGTTAATTTTTTTATCATTTTTTTTTTTTTTTTTTTTTGAAAAATTAAAACAAAATTTTTATAAAATATTCTAAACAACCATAATATTTTCATATAACAGGACGTAGAAATATGTCAGCTTTAATATTCCATTAAAATTTTTTCTATTTTTGTTCTTCATTTTTGTGCTGCCCATATATCCTTTTTACAGATTTCAAAAATATTTTTTAATTTTTTTGCAAATAATTAACTTTATGCAATAGCCTGCCTTATAAATCATATTTAAAGGATTTATATCTCAAATATTAATAACTTTTATGGCTAAATTCTTTACTAAAATTCTGCTTTATCTCCCTTTTCCAATTTATAATACTTTGTTGTCTGCTTTAACCGTCTTCTACTTTTAAAGGTAAACCATATCCAGCGTTCATTGCAAGACTGTCAGTCTTGCTGTTTTACAAAAAGGCTCGCTGTTCTGTTAAAGTATGAAGTTGTTTCAAAAATTTGCTCTTTTGCTGGTATATTTCCTCTCTTTAATAAACTCTCTTAATATTTCAATCATTTGTTACTTAGTTGTTTGTCATAGATTTGTATCTGAGTCCTTTCATAGCAACATTTTGAGTGAAAGAAAGTGAAGAGGAATGGAAAGGCATGAAGTTAAAAATTATTTCCTTTACATATCCTTCTAAATATAGATGACCAAATTTCCCTGTATTTATTACAAAGGAATTAGCCACACAAGTTCTTACTAACCATATAAAGTTTTTATTTTGTTTTAAATAAAAATAAAAAAAAATCCTAGCTATAGATTTATCTATGATAGCATAAACATATAGTATATACTCAATCTTTTGTTTAATAGCCAGATCTGTGATAGTTTCGTCTGTGATAATCTGGATTTCGATAGTGTGACCATAATATTGTAATTTGTGCAGGGCCTGTCATATGGTCTATGATAATCTGGTGTTTGATGCTTGGTCACTGATAGGCTCGATTTAGTCGAATCTATGACAGTCATGTCTGTGATAGTTTGTTATAATAATCTTATTGAATTATCTAGTCTAGCATTTGATACTCACTCATTTATAGTCTGGATTATGATAACTATAGTCTTATCTGTGATAATATAGTTCATAATATCTTTGTCCATAATAGTTGGATCTGTGATTGTTTAAGTCGTGTGTAATAGTAAGAATATTATTTATGAATCTATAGTATTATTAACGACATAGTCCATGTTATTCGTATATGTAGTAGTCGGATCTGTGATAGTTTAGGGTACATGTATGTAATTATAAGAATATGATTTGTAAGTCTGTATATTGATCAGTGATAGTCAGGATAACGATGACTATAGTCTTATCTATGATGTAGTCTTTTTTTACCATGTCGGTAATAGTTGGATCTGTGATATTCTTCTTATTTGTGATAGTATAGTCTACATTAATCCTGTTCTTTTTATTCAGATCTGCGACAGTCTAGTCTGTAATAGTTTAAGGTTTATATGAATCTTATTTGTGAGTCTGGGGTTTGATCAGTGATAGTCCGGACTATGATGGCAATAGTCTTATCTACATTAGTATAGTCAATGTTAATCATGTCTGTAATAGTTGGATCTGTGACAGTCTGGTCTGTTAGGGTATGTGAGGTCATAAGAATCGGACTTATGAGTCTAGTGGTTGATTAGTAAAAGTGTGGACTGTAATAATAATAGTTTTATCTGTGATTATATAGTCTATATTAATCTTATCGGATCTGTGATAATCTTATCTGTGATAGCTTAATTTTTTTGTGTTCATATGAATCTGATATGGTTTTTAATTAATAATAGTCTGGATTATGATGACTATAGTCTTATCCGTCATATATGATTGATATTAATTCGTAGGTTAAGCTATGCTAATCATGTCTGTAATAGTTTGATCTGTGACAGTCTCGTCTGTGATAGTTTAGGGATATAAGAATCTGATTTGTGAGTCTGGTGTTTGATCAATGATAATCTAGTTTATGATGACTGTATTCTTATATATGATAGCATAGCCTATTGCAAACTTGTCTGCTGTAGTCGGATCTGTGATATTCTAATCTATGATAGTGAGGACAATATAGACTTCTTCTTCTGTTATCCTTGACTCCCAGTGGAGCATAGGGCCTCAACAATATAGAGGACAATATAGACTAGTCTGTTATAATATTGTCTGTATTCAACGTCACTCTAGCTTTTGACACTCTTGTCGGTAATAATGGAATTTTTAATAGTCTCATGGTCTTATATTCCACGATATTTTGGAGCATAATAATTTTGTCATACTATAGTCTGTGATAGTTTTTATTATGTAAGTCTCTGAGTTTCTTTTAAGTCCTGTTTTATGTTTGATTTGCATGATTTCTCTTAATATTTGTTAAAAGTCTTAATATTTTTGCGAACGTAATATCAATGTAGTATTTTCAACCTTTTAAATATACAAAACCACACAAAATCTCAAGTTACATTGAGGTCAAGGGGCAAGAATTTTACAATTTTACTTAATAATTTAACATAAGAAAGTAATAAACATACCATATTTTTACCGCTGAGAATTCGCATTTTAACAATAAATCATTTAGCAAACCGCTACTATATGTTCAGTAAAAGAAGCACATTCTTTTTCATATACCCACTTAAACCTCTAGTTTGTCCTCAATGGCTTTTGGAACACTTGAAAATCTGTGACCATAAAAACTGAATTTATATATGACAAGGCAAAACATATTTATAACCCAGTGACTTTATATACGAGCGAAAACATTAAGCCATATTTTTTGGTTTCTTTCGGAGAGAGTGAGTTATAAGGAAAAGTAGATTTGTATTTTATTTTCTGTAAACTATAGGCCAAAAATAGTTCAATTTCGTGAAAGATATTATGGTACTTTATGCTCTACTGAAGCTGAATATTAAAGAGTTATATGTGATCGAAACAGTAGTAAACAATAAAATTAATAGCGGCAGTCTGGGGGTTAAGTGTATATAAAAAAATGTATTGGTTAATAGGAATATGAAAGAAATATATATAAAAAAATATAAGTATATATACAATAAGACCTTATGATACTGCATTAAAGCTAACTAAATTTGTTAAATTATCATTTACCTCGAATCCTTGAAATGTTGGCTTTAGTTAAAATTTAATCTAGCCAGAATATCTGGAACTAAAGTTGAGTTATTAAGATTTTTGTTAAGCAACCTATGAATTAATATCAATCATACGCCCAGTATTAGGAAATTTTCAAAATAAAACTTTTTCATTAAGGACTTTTAATGTAAGTTTCTAATATAAAGCAAAACCACATTAAGTCCAATATTAGCTTGTAGAATTATCTTACATTAAATTTTAATCGAAATCATTTAGCTTTTTTAGAGATTATTAAGAAAGTGTAAAAATTTCAACAAGGATTAATTACCTTTAAATCTGCTTGTAGCTAAAAGTCAAGGTATATAAACAAAGGAAACTATAGCTACTTGTGTCACTAGAGTGTTTTTGGCAAACACTTTGTATGAAGCCATGGCAATAGGTGTTATAAAACCAACAAAGCTGAATGCTTTCTACATGGACTCACAGTTGACATATGAAACATGGTCACTTTTTGATTAAGGAATTCTATGTTAAGCAAAGATATAAAAAAAAATGTTTGAAAATTTTCAAATTAAAAAATTCAATGTTCAAAGTAAAGCCACTTCAATTTCTGTATTCTTTCATGTTTTAAACTAAAATACTTGATACTCTTGATCTAAGTACTTCCATCTTATTTATATTTAAAAGAATTTTTTGTCTTTATACAATTTAATTAATTATTTTCCCCCTTTGCATAACTAACAAAGTCTCATTAACTTTTTTCAATCCTTTTTGCAAAACTTTTCCAAGCACTTGGATTTTTTTAACATTTAACAATGAGAAACTGCTAATGCTCTAACCAGCCACTTGATGGAATTAAAAAGAAAAATTACAAAGGATTTTGAAAATCCATTGGTCAATAAACTAAAATGTAGTGACTTTATAAAAAGGATGTTCACTAGAGAATACTTAAGAAATGTAAGAACAAATTTTGGAAAATGATTATATTTAATCACTATTTAGTAATCTAGTCTTCTGTAAAATTTGATTAAAATTGCTTTGAAAGCAAAGCAGTTATTTGAGTTTTAAAAAATTTCAGCTAAGGGCGTATGATTGATATTAATTTATGGGTTGTTGGACAAAAATTTAAATTACTCAGCTTCTGTACAAGATATATGAAAGATTTTAAAAGCTATCTAAAGCTAATAATCTAGAGGTTTCAAAAACGCAACTAGCCTCTGAATCAGGCTATTACTATTATCCCTAATCTTAGGCAAAATCTTATATATTTTAAAAAATAAAAAAGATACACCCTCATTACTCCAGGTTTTAACAAAATTTTATTAAAATTGCTGTCGAAATTGAAAACTTGTATAATATTAGGCGTATAATTGATATTAATTCAAGAGTTCTTAAGCAAAAAACATAATTACTTAACTTTCGCTACAGGTATTTTAACTAGTTTTAATAGCAATCAAAAAAAAAAATCAAATAAAAGTAAAACCCTCTATTTAAATAAAAAGGGTTTATCTTAGAACTACGGGTTATAGGGTGATGGTACCTTATCAGGCAAACGTATTAACTTTTATATAATTTTGAATAAACTAACAAAATAACACCTTAAGTGCTCCCGGATTTGCAAAATTTCATCAAAATTATTCAAGAAACGAATATGTAAATCGGCTTTAAACATTTAATAAAACTGGGAGTATGATTGATATCAATTCATGTGGTCTTTGACAAAAACCTAAATTCTCAGCTTCTGCTAAAAATATTTCGACTAGATAAAATTTTAAAGATTCTAGTTTTTAATAAATTATTTAATTAAAGGATTATTCTATGCAAAAATTTTAATGATTTTTCTTCCATCTTCGGGTCTTCTAGTAATGCTTTTAAATTAGGCAAAGCTGTTAGCTTTAATAGAATTCTGGACAAACTCTAAAAGTAACTACTTAAATGCTCTAGACTTTTACAAAATTTCATCCAAATTACTTTTGTAACGAATATATAAATTAGCTTCAAAACTTTTCTAATACTGGACGTATGATTGATATTGATTTATGGCATCTTTGACAAAAAACTGAATTACTCAGCTTCTGCTAAAAATTTTTCGACAAGATAAAATATAAAGTAAAGACATCAGTTCAGGAATTCTAGTTATCAAAAAAATGTTTAATAAAAGGATTAATTTATGCAAAAATTTTAAGACATTCTCTTGTATTTTCGGTTCTTCCGGGAATGTTTTCCAATTTGGCATAGATGTAAGCTTTAATCGAATTCTAGGTTAAGTCATAATGTAACAACTTAAGTACTCTAGACTCTTACAAATTTTCATTTAAATTGCTTTTGTAACGAATATGTTAATCAGCTTTAAAAATTTCATAATACTGGACGTATGATTGATATTAATTCATGGGTTCTTTGAAAAAAATCTAAATTACTCAGCTTCTGCTAGAGATATTTCGACTAGATAAAATGCTTTTTAAAGTCATAAACTTGAGGCTTCCATTTCTTAAAGAATTGTTTAACTAAAGTATATCCTATACCGAAATCGGAAGACTTTAACTTTAAATTCGAAATTAATGAATAGCAATTATTGTAGAATACCATGAATATAAGATATGCTATAGCTTAAGTAACTTTTCTTATGAAATTAAATTGTAAAGCAGTTATTTCTTCATTTTTTACCTCAAATGTTATTTATAAGATATTTGAAAATTTCCGAGTATCATTGTACAAAAATTAAGCAAAACTTTATGAAAATTTTAATAAAACATCTACAACTTTTTGATCATTTGTTTATGATTTGCCCGTAAAGTTATATTTGATTTCCTATGAAAAAGAAAAGTATAATATTTTTACATATTTTTAAGAAATTTTACTTTTCTTGTTACTCATACGGAAAACTTTTCTTGCCTTTAAGCAAAAGATATTGAGTTTTCAAAGAAACTTTCTTAACATATGTGCACTTTTGACTTGTTTCCTACAACTTCATTATTTTTCCAGGCAAAGCTAAAAATAAAATGTTAAGAAATATTTTAAGTAATAACAAAATACTTGAGATGATGGTTTGTTTTAAAGATATTGCTAGAATGTTTCTTAAAATACATAAACTTTGAAAAAAAAATGTGGAAAGTTAAAGAAAAAAAAATTTTTTTTAATTTTTTATATATTGAAATATTTAGGTATTATTTTCAAAAAACTTCACATTAAATGCAGAATCATTATAGTAAGCTCAAACTTAAATTTAAAAAAAATATCTCTCTTCTTATATTTATGTACACTTACAAAATTAATTTTTTTTTTTTTTTTTTGAAAACTTTTTTCAATTTTTTTCAAAAATTTTCAACATTTGATTTTGAAATTGTTCTAAAATATAACCAGTGCCATCAGCTTTATTATTGCCAAATTTCTTCAAAATCCCTTAAGAAATAAAAAAGTTATTTAAATTTTAAAAATTTTATACTCTGGGGCGTATGATTGATATTAATTCTTAGGTTGCTTAAGAAAATTCTCAACAGCTCGACTTGTATTAGAGATTTTCTAATTTTTTGAAAGGCAAATCAAAGCTAAGATATGACAGAAAATTTTGAAAGGAAAATGAGTTTATGGAGTAAACCATTTAAGTATTAAAACTGGATAGAACTCAATTTTTATGTGTAAATTAAAAAAAACTCCTGGACGTTTGTTTCTTTGAGATTTGTAAGCCCAAATGCTAATCAATGAAACTAGTTTGGAGATTCTGGCAATCAATATAAATAGTTAAAGCAAGACCCATTACCAATTTTCCGACTTCGGGTAATGCTTCTAAATAAGTATTTGTCGAATTTTAAAAAATTATACCGAAACTCAAAAATTTGAAATTATACCGAAAAAATAACGCCTTAAATGCTCAAGGTTTTCAAGCCCAAATAGACGACTTTAAAAATATGATTAAATACAAAGCAAAATGTTACTAAAATTCTATATAAACCCTTTTTATGTAGAATATTTGGGGGCTATTGTTTAAACATTTTAGTCTTAACTACTCGTTGGCCGGAAATCAAACTTTATAACAAAATTTGTTTTGTTTAAAACGACAAATGAATTATTTTTAAATTTTTACACATAGAATTACCAATATTCTTTAATTTATAGCCTAAATTTAGGTGTTATGCAAAACCATAATCCCAAGTCCTAAAGTAGGCAACAAAATTTAATTTATGTATTTTTCTGAAAACAAAATTGTTTGGAAAAAACAAGCTTAAATATATAGGGTTAGAGGTACATAGTTTTTGATAATTACTAAAAACTGTAAAATAAATTATGTATTTATTAATATTAAGCAATAAGCCCAAAAGTATGCACTAATATTAATTTTGAATAAAACCCCTAATGTAGGCCATGGTAAATGGTGTGTTAATTAAGCGTTATTTTAAAATTATGGCCTTTCAAACATTTTTTGAAAAAATTTAAACAAAATTCCCAACTTTTAAATCATAATTCTTTTCAAAGACTTTTCATTTAGTTTTCAAAGTTTATTTTCTATACCTCATTAACTTTCATTTCCCATTTGATTTGATTTTGTAGGTATCCCTTACTTCATTTCATTTCAATCCCATCCAATTCTCTTTTCATTTGCAACAAATGTATTGGAAATAATTTAATATAAAAATCATTAATCATAGCCGTATACCTGGGAGCTGCTCTGCTGTATTTTAGACTACGAAACATTTTTTATAATTTTTAGAACTACGCAGCATGAAAATGGATAAAATGCATTTTTGTTTAGGATATATAGCCATAACTGCAGCATAAATTTCTGTTTAATTTAAAAATTCTAGAGCAAAGATAATGAACTAATAGTAATATAGTTAGACAGTTGCTATCAGGAGATATACGGGTAGTTATTGAACTGAAAAGGGAAGAAAATTAAAGAAATTCAGGGAAGGGGGTAAATGAAATAAAATATATTTGAAGGAAATAGTAATGAATGTCTTATAAAATAATATTGCCATAACATAGTGGTATAGATTTTTTTTATTTCAATTTAAAACTTTTGTAATATGGGGCGTATGATTGATATTAATTCATGGGTAGCTTAACTAAACATTAAATTTCTCGGCCTGTGTTGGACAGTTCTTAAATTTTTAAAATGATGATCAAAGCCAAGACTTGGGGGACCTTTAAGTATGATGACCAATATCATTGTTGTAAACCAAGCCAATGTCAGCATTACTAATATATAGGAAAATAAATTTTATTTTTTTTTCCTAGTACTAAGATGTGGCTCAAATTCTATACGAAGCAATATTTTTCGTTCAAGTTTTTCCTTACTTTTAAGGCCTAACGTCTCATCTTTAACTGAGAATTAATTATAATTCAATATCTCTTTTATTTTCAAAGATATCACAAATACAATTCCACTACATTAGAACTTATATTAATCATACGAGTTTATATATATAATCATACTAACTTATATTAATCATACGCTATTTTTTTGGTAGGATGGACAATAGTCCAAGGATTCTAATAAACCTAACAGTTCTATTAAAGAACAATCTAATATGAAAACCTTAAGGCTTTTTTACTTCGGGTTTTCGGATAATGCTTTAAACTTTTACAAATATGTTAACTTTAATCCAAATTTTCATAAACAAAAAAATAACACCTCAAGTGTGCTAGTCTTTCACTAAATTTGACCCTGTAAAGCTCAGATTTGCTAACAGATTTTTCGTTTAAAGCCTTTTTAAAGGGTTTTAATTAAAATATTTGTGTGTTTCTTTTCAAAATTGTATGTTAGGGTTTATGTTTAGTTTAGAGGGAAGCAGAAACTACAAATTCTTAGTAATAACAAATGTTTGGTATTTTTGGTTTAATGTAGAGAATTTTATTAATTTTCTAATGCAATAATATTGACTTAGTTCAATGGAAAATTTGGAGTAAAGTAAGAGTTTTGGCTTAAATGAGCAAATGAATGAATAAACAAATAGGTCTAGACACTAAAATTAAGATGCACTTAATACACATACGTGTATGTGTGTATGTGTATTAGGTGCATCGTAATACAAGCGTCTAGACCTATTTGTTTATTCATTCATTTGCTCATCTACATATACATACAAATAAGTATATACATATACATAGACATAAATTTATATTAGTCATTACTTCAAAGTTCCAGTATTTCTCACAAAAGAAAAATAACTTTTTTAGGGTCAAACTAAACAATTTATCTTTCAATGAGATTTTATTTTCTTTAAAAAGTCCATTTAAAAGCTATCAACTAAAAAACATTTTCAAAAAGTATGTGTTTTTTGAAGAATATTCCTTTTTTAAACTTTGTCCCACTATACGTATGATTGATATTAATTCAGAGGTAACTGAGGAAAATGTCTTATAACTTTAAAACTAAAAATGATACAAATACGAATTAAAATGCCAATGAAAGACAAGATTTTGAGCTAACAAACCAATGTCAATTCTGACTAAAATCTTTAATATATCTCCTTTTTAAAACACTAAATGAGTTAAAAATAATATTTTAACATTTTTTTAACTTATTGAACATATTTTTTCCAGAGATCTACTTAAAAGCAAACACTTTAATCATACATATCATTTTATCAACGAATTCAAATTTTAATTTTCTGCTCATATAACTTTCTAGGAATTAATTTGTTTAAAGTTAAAAAACATTATTTTAATTCTGGCGAAATGATTAAGTTATTAAAATTGCCATGGTCTTCCGTTTAATGTTTTTTTAATATTATTTTATTAATCAAAACTCATTATAGAAATTTTTTAAGGACACTTAAGGCAAGTACATAATACTATTTATTTTCAAGTGTTTGAAAATTATAAATAATAAATGGTAATGGAATTATTCGCTTAAAAATGATGAGATTAAGTTATAAAGAAATGAGGAGAAGACTTCAAAAAATACAAAACTCTTAGAAAGATTGTTAAATAATGCCCCATAATGTATTTTCTAAGAATTATTTAATATAAAAATTCCTCCTTATTTTAAAATGTAGTTTAACATTCAAATGACTTCCCTTTACCAAATCCTTGATTTATGTTTTCCACAAATTCATTTTAATTTCATTCTTATCTTTCTGGGAATCGTGATTTTTTATAATTCGTATTATTAAAATAACAAGTTTTCTTGTGAATTTCCATTGTTAGCAAAATTCCACTGAAATATTAAAAAAATTGGAAAATTGAAAAGGAAAAGTCAAGGAACGGAGACTTGGCCAATTAAAATTGCATTAATTGTAATTTGGAGATATTAAGCGAATTAAAAAAGACGGAAAAATAGTTAAACATGAGACTAAATAAACAAGAAATTAAATACAATTGTTAACAAATCTTAAGGATAATAAATATTTAAAAGAAAAACATTGACAAACATAGTAAAACTTGTTAACATTTATCCAATTCTAAGATTTTTCTATTAAATTTTCTTCACAGTATCTTTGTTTTACAAAAATACTTAAACTAAATATTTTTCCTACCATACGTATAAGTAATATTAATTAGGAAGTATCCGAACAAAATTTGTGGTATCTTCTAAAGTGTTAGAGATATCAAAATCAATTAAAACTTGTTTTAAATTGCATATTCAGGACTCTCAAAAATGTCCTTTACGTTATTTTAAAATATAGTTTCAGGACTCTTCAAATAATGACAAATGAAATATTAAGTTGTGGTTTTGCATAGAAAAATTTGGAAAGAAATTTTTAAAAATTGTAAAACTTAATTTTTTCCAAGATTTATTTACAATACCTTTGAGCCTATGAAAGCTCTAATATTTAACCAAACGACCACAAATAAATCATCAAAATAACTGAAGAGTTTTTTAAGTAATTTCAGTTAAAAAATACAAGTTATACTAAGCGTATGATTAATATTAATACGGAGATAGTTAAGCAAAATTTGTGATATCTGTAAAAGCAAAAGAGATAATGAAACAAAATAAATTTCCAATTAAAGCCTGGGGCCAAATTACGGCATTCAATATCTATCGAAAACTCAGACTTTTAAGCAAATATTGTGAAGTATACTTTAGGGATGTTCAAAGTTACTTCGATGCAAAAAGTTTATTGAAATTTGGTATCCATTTTGATTCGTTTTTAAAAATATATATTGTTCAATTAAAACTCTTTTCAAAAAAATATAGTAAACTGTGCATCTTTAAAATAATTTTGATTATCCTTAAAGTATGCTATACAAATGTTTTGAAAATATCTAAGATTTTGATCTATATCGAATGCCGTAATTTGGCCCCTGGTCTTAAAGCTTTTAAAGTTATAAATCAGAAGGTCAAAGTCATAGTCAAATGTAAAGTCATAGTCTAATTCAAAGTCATAGATAAAACCATAGCCAAATTCAAATTAAATTCGTAGTCAAATTCAAAGTCATAGTCAAAGTAGATGTCATAGTTAAAGTCATAGTCAAAGCCATAGTCAATGTCATAGTCAAAGTCATAGTCAAAGCCATAGTCAATGTGATAGTCATAGTCATACTCAAAGTCATAGCCATAGCCATAGTCAAAGTCATAGCCATATTCATAGTCATAGTCAAAGTCATTGTCAAAGTCATAGTCAATGTCAAAGCCATAGTCAATGTCATAGTCTTAGTCATAGTCATAGTCATAGTCATAGTCATAGTCAAGGTCAAAGTCAAAGTCATAGTCAAAGCCAAAGTCAAAGTCATAGTTATTGTTATTGTTATAGTCATAGTCATAGTCATAGTCATAGTCATAGTCAAAGTCAAAGTCATAGTCAAAGTCATAGTCACAGTCAAGGTCATAGTCAAAGTGAATGTCAAAGTCATAGTCAAGGTCATAGTCATAGTCATAGTCATAGTCAAAGTCATAGTCATATTCATAGTCATAGCCATAGTCATAGTAATAGTCAAAGTCATAGTCATAGTCAAAGTCATAGTCATAGTCAAAGTCATAGTCATAGTCATATTCAAAGTCATAGCCATAGTCATAGTAATAGTCAAAGTCATAGTCATAGTCATAGTCAAAGTCATTGTCATTGTCATTGTCATTGTCATAGTCATAGTCAAAGTCATAGTCACAGTCAAAGGCAAAGTCATAGTCAAAATCAAAGTCAAAATCATAGTCATAGTCAAAGCCATAGTCAAAGTCATATTCAAAATCATAGCCAAAGTCATAGCTGGAATCAAAGTCTTCGTTAATTTCTAAGTAATAAGACAAAAAGTCTAGCACATCTTAAGGGATATAAATTTTTTTTAATTTCTCCCAAAAAATTAACTGAAATTTTAATTAAATGTGTAACTTTCTTTTCTTTCTAGTTTATATGTAAAAGTGTTCGACTTGCATTAAAAGCTGATCTTATTAATATAAGAAAGTTTCTCAAACCGAGAATTAATTTAAATTTTCATATTCAATTATTTTGCATTTATATGCACTTAAAAAATACCTGATATAAATATGTTCTTCCTCTTAAACAATGTGAACATTTATAAAATAATTTAATTGCAGCCACCGAAAATAAAATACATAACATTATAACCTTCGCATTTTTTAATTAACTCGCAAAACACAGAGACAAAGTTGTGAAATTCCATATAAAATACAAAACAAGCAATGACAGGTTAAAATAAATATTTTTACCATGAAAAAAGAAGGTAGGAAAATTAAATTATTTTTAAATCAAATGTCACTTAAAATAAAAATTTTATTTCAATGTTTTCAATTTAACCAATTGCAAAACAATTCAGTGAGTTTATATGAAAGCATTTATTTTTGGAATTTTTTCCCCGGATTTCATAAAATGTGGAGAAATAGTAAAAGACAGTTAAGGTTAAAAATTAATGAACAAATAAAACTATTTTGCAAAAATTATTTTTGAATTTTTAAGCGAAGTACTTTGACATTGATATATGCCTTAACCTACAAATTCAGACTTTTCACTTACGTTATATAATGGATAATGAGTTAATAACTATTCATTACACATGCAAGAACACCTTATTTTATCCTACTATAGGCATTTTTTTAAGTATTTTATCCCTGATATGCACTTTTTGTCTTTAAGATACACATCAATAACCAAAATAATATACAATCTTTTAAAAATAAGTGCATTATAATTCACCATCAATGCAAAAACCATTTATTTTTAGCCTTAATATAGGCAACGGTTTTTAAAATATTTGTATCCCTCATGTTATGCAACGCTTTTTTTGCTTAAATTTTCTTTTAAAGGTATTATTAGAATTTGCATTATAAATCTAAATATGATATAGTTAGGACAAAAAACTATATCTTCATCTGGAGAACACCTTATATCAAATAAATACAACAAGTTATGTATATTGTAGCCCATACCTACCTTGTACACTCGGCCATTGAATCTCAAATTGCTTAGAATTTATCTTAAAAAAAGTATTCGTTTAAAATGTACGAGTATTTCTAATTTCATTAAGAAATCAAAAACATATTAAAATTTACAGCATACTCCCAGGTGTGCATATGTTATAAAGTTATTACATGAAAAATAATGCAATAGAACATATTTATAATTCAAACTCCAGGAAAATTGTTTAACTTAGAATGGTTATGAAGGAAAGGGCTTCGGTCCTAAAAGTAAAAGTAAATAACAATATAAAAAAACACATTATCGAATTTATATTGTTATAGAACAACTAATAAAACATAAAATAAAGAAAATATGTTGCCTACTTTAGGGAGCATTTTAATTTTTTTCTCTTCGTCATGCTTTCGATTAGTCCTTAATTATGCTACAGTTTATTTAAACTTTATAGTTACATACTATTTTTGTTTCCTAAAAGTATTCTTGTAAATTCAAATTTAAATCAACAAACTATAAACTTTTGTTTAGCCTACTTTAGGGCACTTCCTAAAACACAAAACAATAGCATCTTATTTAAACTTACCAGACTCTTTTTTCTTCTTATTTTCTGCTTCTCATAATTTTCTTAATTTTGTGGCTGATTCTTGTCAAAAGTTTAATTTCAAGTATCCTTCGGTGGTTTGTTACAAAAACTTGGAACTTTCGGTCTACCAACTTTGTTCTAAGAGCCCAATTGAAAATGTATGTAATTAAATTCGAAACTTTGAATAATGAAATTATAAGACAAAGCCTTTTTTGTTTTTAATTAACAAATTCAGCATCCAAAACAGCAAAAAGGACATCATTTGGAAGCTAGAAATATATGAAAAATAAAAAAAGTTTGATATAGAAAAAGTAATGGTACAACAGTTTTTGTTAAGAATGAGTATCAGTCATGATTTTTCTTAAGAAAATGTAACCGTATAATAGTTTTTGTATAGAAAAAGTGATGGTAGAACAGTTTTTCGATAGAAAAACTGATGGTACAACAATTTTTCTCAAAAAAAGTGACGGTACAACAGTTTTTCTATAGAAAAAATGATGCTATAACATCCTTTTTTTTAGCAAAAGTGATAGTAAAACAATTTTTCTAAAGAAAAAGTGAGAGTAAAACAGTTTTTCTACAGCAAAAGTGATGGTATAACAGTTTTTCTATGGAAAAAGTTATGGTACAACAGTTTTTATATAAAAAAAAGTGATAGTACCACAGTTTTTCTATTGGAAAAGCGATGGTACCACAATTTTTCTATAGAAAAAGTGATGGTACCACAGTTTTTCTATAGAAAAAGTGATGGTAGTACAGTTTTTCTATAAAAAAAATTGAAACAGCAGTTTTTCTGTTGGTATTACAGTTCTCTATAGCAAAGGTGTTAGTACAACAGTTCTTCTATAGCAAAAGTGTAGGTACAACAGTTTTTCTATAGAAAAAGTAATGGTACAACAGTTTTTCTATAGAAAAAGTGATGGTACAACAGTTTTTTTATAAAAAAAAGTGTTTGTACAATAGTTTTGCTCTAGAAATTATATTGGTATAACCTTTTTTTATAAACTTGTTTTACAAAATTCAAGTTTAAAAAAATCCTTATTTCCTTGATTCTTCTTTTGTAAATTCTTCTAACATTTGTTAATATCTAATTTTCTACAGAAAAAGTGATGGTACAACAGTTTTTCTATAGAAAAAGTGATGGGACAATAGTTTTTCTATAGAAAAAGTGATGGTACAACAGTTTGTCTATAGAAAAAGTGATGGTACAACAGCTTTTCTATAGAAAAAGTGATGGTACAACAGTGTTTCTATAGAAAAGTGATGGTACAACAGTTTTCCATAGAAAAAGTGATTGTACAACAGTTTTCTATAGAAAAAGTGATGATACAACAGTTTTCTATAGAAAAAGTGATGGTACAACAGTTTTTCTATAGAAAAAGTGATGGGACAATAGTTTTTTATAGAAAAAGTGATGGTACAACAGTTTTTCTATAGAAAAAGTGATGGTACAACAGCTTTTCTATAGAAAAAGTGATGTACAACAGTTTTTCCATAGAAAAAGTGATGGTACAACAGTTTTCTATAGAAAAAGTGATGGTACAACAGTTTTCCCATAGAAAAAGTGATGGTACAACAGTTTTTCTATAGAAAAAGTGATGGTACAACAGTTTTTTATAAAAAAAAAGTGTTTGTACAATAGTTTTGCTCTAGAAATTATATTGGTATAACCTTTTTTTATAAACTTGTTTTACAAAATTCAAGTTTAAAAAAATCCTTATTTCCTTGATTCTTCTTTTGTAAATTCTTCTAACATTTGTTAATATCCTTCTTGAGTTATTGCTGATGTTTTCTGTTTAAACTTCAGCACAAAATGCTTGAGACAAGTAAAATATTTACTTGTTCTTGATTTGCGCTCTGGCCCCACAAAATACGAACTAATGGTTGGGTCAACATTAAACTTAAATGTAGAATTTCTCAAAGTCCATTTGATAACTTATGTCAATGACAAATAACTAGGACGAGGAATTGTAGGAAAGTCTATGAAGAAAAAATAAATATAAGAATATAAAGAAACAAATACAGATGTCATGAGCAAATATTTGAGATTTTTATTTTAAAAAATTTGAAAGGGAAAATGTAAATAATAGACTAGGGATTTGAGGTTAATGGAAAAATAGAAATAATGGAAAAAATAAGTTTCTTTTTTAGATTTTAAAAAATATTTTCCAAGACGTATGAGTGATATTTATTTGATAACATTAAATTCATATTAATCATATACAGATGCTTAAAAATATGATTCATATAACTTTTTATACAATTCTCTTAGAGACATAGTAAAGGACGCACAACAAATATTTATTTTATATATGTATATATGAAAAGTTGGTGATTGGCCTACTTTTATATAGAAAAGTTAACAATAAGATTGGCTTTCGATAGAAAATTTAACGATAGGACAGATTTTCTATAGAAAAGTTTGTACTTTAAATAATTTCCTTTAAACAAATTCTTAAAGAGACTAAAATAATAACAAAATTGTATCTTAAGACATTTTACTCAAAATAATTACATTCACTCACGAACACTTTTGTTACATTTCTGTCATTCCCCTTTAACACGATCTCACAGAGAATTATTACATTTTGCCATGGAAACGTTTTTTTGTATACGTACACATAGTTAACACATATACATATGTTAGTATGTCGTTGTGTTAATGAAATGTGTTAAAAATTTATGTCACCCTTTTCCACAAAAATGAAAAGAATAACTATTTTTGTTTAATGAAAAACTGAAACGCTAACTACATATTAACTTTTTGACTTCTTGAAAAAGAAATTTTACCAAAACTAAAAGTTTTTTTGTTGTTCATTTCTTGCATCTTACCTCACTTATTTATGTATTATCAAAAGGCATGGAATGGAAGTAGAGCGTTAAACTTTTTAATATAAATGCTTAAAAGAAGAACACATTCATACCCTTTAGTTTTTCTTGCGTTATTTTTTTTTTTTTTAATTTATAGTCCTCTGAACTTCATTTTCGTATGTCTTTATGAGCTTGTAGTTTAAAACTTAAGGATAACCAAACTTTTTTAAGTACCGAAGAACCAAATGAACTTTAACATTGATATAGATTTTTCATTAAAATAGTCTAGGAACTCAAAGTATAGACAGGACAATAGATTACAGTCTGGACAATAGACTTTAGTATGGACAACAGACTATAGTTTAAATAACAAATTAAAGTGATGGTAAAACAGTTTTTCATTGAAAAAATGACAGTAAGATAGTTTGTCTGTAGAAAAAGTGATAGTACAACAGTTTTCCTATAGAAAAAGTGATGACACAACAGTTTTTCTATCGAAAGAGTGATAGTACAACATTTTTAAAATTAAAAAAGTATGGTACAACATTTTTTTTTTATAGAAAAAGTGATGATGCAATAGTTTTTCTATAGAAAAAGTGATGGTACAACAGTTTTTCGAAAGAAAAAACAACAGTTTTTCTATAGCAATAACAACAGTTTTTCTATAGCAAAAGTGATGGTGCTACAGTTTTTCTTTAGAAAAAGTGACAGTTCAACAGTTTTTCTATAGGAAACGTGATGATACAACAGTTTTTTTTATACACAAACTGATTGTACAACAGCTTTTCTATAAGAAAAGTACTCATGCAACAGTTTTTCTATAAAAAAAAGTGATGGTACAACATTTTTTCTATAGAAAAAGTGATGGTACAACAGTTTTTCTAAAGAAAAAGTGATGGTTCAAAAGTTTCTCTATTAAAAAAGTGATGGTACAACAGTTTTCTATAGAAAAAAGTGATGATACAACGGTTTTTATATAGAAAAAGTGATGGTACAATAGCTTTTATATAGAAAAAGTGATGGTACAACAGTTTTTCTAAAGAAAAAGTAATGGTTCAAAAGTTTCCCTATTAAAAAAGTGATGGTACAACAGTTTTCTATAGAAAAAAGTGATGGTACAAAAGTTTTTCTACAGAAAGAGTGATTATACGACAGTTTTTATATAGAAAAAGTGATGGTACAACAGTTTTTATAGAAAAAAGTGATGGTACAACAGTTTTTCTACAGAAAAAGTGATGATATAACAGTTTTTATGTAGAAAAAGTGATGGTACAATAGTTTTTATATAGAAAAAGTGATGGTACAACAGTCTTTTCATAGAAAAAAGTGATGGTACAACAGTTTTCTATAGGAAAAGTTATAATACAACAGTTCTCCTATAAAAAAAAGTAATGGTACAACAGTTTTTCGATGGAAAAAGTGATGATAGAACAGTTTTTTTTATAAAAAAAAGTGATGGTACGACAGTTTTTCTATAGGAAAAGTACAACAGTGTGTCTATAGAAAATAACTTCAAAAAACAATAATGGAACAACAGTTTTTCTATAGAAAAAGTCATGTTTCAACATTCTTCAGTCTAGACTATATGGACAATAGGTTATAGTCTGGACAATAGTCTATAACCTGTACAACAGAAAATAGTGTGGACAACTAACTTTAGTCTGGAAAATAGACTATAGCTTAGAGAACAGACTATAGTTTGAACAACAGACTTTAGTCCAGACAACAGCATATAGCCTAGACAACGGACTTTGGTTTGTACAACAAGCATTAGTCTGGACAATAGACTAGAGTCTATACTGCAGACTTTAGTTTGGACAACAGACATAAGTCTGAACAATAGACATTAGTCTGAACAACAGAATTTATTCTTGCAATCAGACTATAATCTGGACACCAGGACTTAATTCTGAACAACAGAGTTTAGATAAACATATATATATATAAAAATATATTTTGGATAAACAAGCCTATCGGTATACCATTAAATTTTTATAGCATAATTTTTGGAGCATATTAAACACAATTTTAATGCTTCTGTATAATGGAAATTTGATTAATTTATGCTTTATTAAATCGTCTAATAGGTAAGAAGCCATTAAATAAATTAAGTTTACTATAATTAAATATGTATTCTTTTCGGGCTTAATCAAAAAAATGCTTACTAAATTATTTTATCGTGTATATGAATATAAATGAAAGCCTTAAGTTATGCTATAGAAATCATAACATCATAATAATGTAAACATATCCACACATATTTTGATACTTTCTCATAAGTTCTAAGGGAAACCAAGCGAAAAACTAAGGAAAACTAAATCATAGCTAATAAATTATTCATTACACATAAACAATTTTAACAAGAATCCCTTAAAATCCCTAAAATTGTGCTGATATGCCTACGAATTCATTTGCTTTAATGGACTTTTTTATTAATTTTATTTATTATGGAGTTGTTATTATCTAAGGTGTATTTAAAGGATGATAAAGGAACTAATGCTTTATTTTTTTTTAAGTCAGAAAAGGAGAAATATTGTAAAATTTTTACTTGCCATTTATATAAATTTTGTATATATCCAAAATGTTTCTTATATACAAATTATTACTAGGCGATTATCTAAGGCTACTTTGTAGTATTTGCATTTAAATTAGACTTCAATAAGACTTTCCAGTGTATAAATTTTTATAAATAATTATAGAATTTTTGTATGGGACCTCCCTAAAGTAGGCAACATACTTTGTCTGAATTTATAGTTTTTTTTTAGTTTTTAGGGCAAATATCGGCTCAAGTCTCTAAGAGGTTTGTTAAAATTGATATTCTTATAAAATCATTAAACTACTAAAATTTAAGTTTAAAATGTGTTGCATACTTTATGGAGGTTTTTAAATCGAAAAAGCTTTTTATACAACTTTCGATTAAAATTTAAAATATTTTTTTATACAAAACCTCCACATAAGCAAGCTACCATTATTAGTTTTTCTACTAGAGATGACGCAAAACTCAGACACAATGCACTAATATTTTAAAGAGTCTTTCTACAGAGTGATAACCCCTCCAGGCGACAATGTTTAACAAAATATTTTCTTTTAGTCCTTTTTCTATTTCTCTACTTTTATTTCAAGCTTTTATTTTGTCTTCTTTGTTTTTAATCTTCATACAAAACAGACCACTTGGCTGTGGCTTGCTCAAGACTACTTGCATTTGCATAAGTAAGAGTGACCTAAAAATGTGCAGTAGAAAACTAATAGAAAAACCATTAAAAATTATTGAAAACTATTGGATTTGCATAAAAATTGTCAGGGAAATGCTCATTTATATGGGGATTTAATAGGAGATTTTGAATTCAAAAGCAGATTTTAAAAGTAGTTAAAGTGCTTGACGAAACAACTAGAAAGCATAGTTTTAGGAGGCATAAGAAAATTTAAATTAAAACAAAATTTTAAATTGTTTTTTGCTAATTAAAAGAAGAAACTGTTAAGAATGTATGTCACTTTACTATTACTTCTCTCAGACAATGAGCCGGATCCGATTCTGTTTTTAGACTCTTTGAAAGGAACCTACGTTTTAACTCCGGCTCCGAACGGCAAATGCATTAGTTAGAGAAGCTTTACATAGCCTAACACTCAATAACCAGTGGCTAACTGTGTTATAAGGTGAACCGACTCATTCAAAGGGACCTACGTTTTACCTGCGGCTCCGAACGGTAAACGCATTAGTTAGAGAAGCTTTACATAGCCTAGTACTCAATAACCAGTGGCTGGATACGTTATGAGATGAACGTCGCTTTTTGAAAATTAATATTTTTCAAGTGGGTCTGGACGGGGATTGAACTTAGGTCCTTTGGTATGATAGACAAATGACTAACCTGCTATACCACGGCGGTTCACTCTCGTACTATTTATCTTTTAGATTTTAAGAAACTCTAGAAAGATGATTTTTAAGTATATTTGTTTTTATCTCCTAAAAGTATACCCCATAATTTCGTCTTTTAATATGTAATAGAATAGTTGTAAAGCATTTCTAACATCCTCTTCATAGAAAGAACAGGTTGTTTATTCATCTAAACTTTAAAACAACTTTCTTTTATTAAAAAAAAGTATTGCCTACTTTCAGGATATAAAAAAATTCTTTAATATTACCTTAGTTATTTAAATTATGATAAATGTTTTATAAATTGTTCAAATTTATTAATTTATTATTTCCACAGATGCCATTAACTTAATATTCTCTTTTATAATCTATTTAAAACACCATAAATTTATTCCGACCATTATTCAATTTCACACAAACCATAACTCTCATTTACTTAAATCAACCATAATTAAGTGTCAACTGTAATTGTTTTATTTTATTTAAATTTTTTTTTTTTAGATTCTTTTTTATCTGTTTTATGTTAAACAGAAATGTGTTGATTAATAAACAAAAAATTCATAAATCGTAGATAAACGAACTTATTAATTAGTCTTTATTGTGGCTTATAAAATGTCAGAAAAATTTCATCATTTTTAAAAATAATCTGTTAGGACATTAGTGATATTAATTTTTTTTTTTTCAAATCATCAGGAATTGTTGGTGAAATAAATGACTGAATAAAAATGTAATTATTTCTCTGGCAATATTTTATGTAATATTAATAGCAGTGATGCCCAGTACGATAACAATTTACTTGTAAAAAAACAATAACTCGAAAATATATCGATCAGCCTAAAAGTATGCAATACACTTTCTATAAAATCTATATAATAATGAATAGAATCGTAGCAAAAAAGCTTTTTTGGAAAAAAAACTTGTTTTCCACATAAAATTAAATCATTTTAACCAAAAAATTTATTTCCACAAAAATTTATTTAAACCAAAATTAAAATTAAGTTTTTAAACTTAAATTCTAAAATTTAAAAAAAAAAATTTTAATTCTTAATCTAATGAAATATTCTTGCAAAAAAGCACATTTAAATACATTTTAAGCCAAAAGCTATTTTGTCAACTATTTTACTGCCTTGTATTAGATATTTTTGGCAACAATACCACCAAATAATAGCAGAATGGAATTTTGTGGACACAAATTTTCTTCACCTCAAGTGCTATTAAGGGATGTAAATATTCTAACAAAAATAACCCACAAATATCCTTTTGTAAAACAAATATATACAATATTCATAACATTGTCTTTTGGCCGTAAGTTAAATGTAAGTAAAATGTTGATTTCTATAAAGGGAAAGAAACATTATTTGAAAAACAAACGATACCTGAGTTTAGAAGTGGGTAGATGTTGTTATAAAATTTGGATATTTGTTTTCATTTTTAAGGAATTTGTTTTTCCTAGAAATGTTCATTGAAATTTTCAGGTTTTTATGCAAATTTCTTAAATATTTTTATCTTATTTTGTTATAAGAATTTAGCTTTGTAAATATTCTTATTTAAGTTTAAACAATCGAAGCCTGACAAATGAAATTTAAATTCTTGTTGAACATTTTGTTTTACAACTTATTAAGAAAATTTAAATAAATTTTAAAGATAAAGGATAAATGAAATTCAACAGTTTATTTACAATACAGACAATAGTATCTGGACACACAGACTAGTCTGGACACACAAACTATAGTCTGGACATACAGACTATAGTGTTGGCACACAGTCTATAGTCTGGACACAAAGACTACACTCTGGACACAGAATATACTCTGGATTCAAAGACTTTAGTCTAAACACAAAGGCTATAGTCTGGACACAAAGAATATATTCTGTATACAAATACTATAGTTGGGATACACAGACTATAGTCTGGGCACAAAGACTATAGTCTGGATACAAAGAATATAGTCTGGACACAAAGAATATAGTTTGGACACAAATACTATAGTCGGGACACATAGACTATAGTCTGGACATAAAGAATACAGTCTGGACACAAATACTGTAGTTTGGACACAAATACTATAGTCTGGACACAAAGAATATAGTTTGGGCACAAATACTATAGTCGGGACACATAGACTATAGTCTGGACATAAAGAATATAGTCTGGACACAAATACTATAGTTGGGATACACAGACTATAGTCTGGGCACAAAGACTATAGTCTGAATACAAAGAATATAGTCTGGACACAAAGAATATAGTCCTGACATACAAAGTATAGTTTTGACATACAGACTATAGTCTAGATATATAGACTTAAGTCTGGACATACAGACTATAGTCTGGACACACAGACTATAGTCTGGATACAAAGAATATAGTTTGGATACGAATACTATAGTCGGGACACACAGACTATCGTCTGGACATAGAGAATATAGTCTGAACACAAATACTATAGTCGGGATACATATACTATAGTCTTGACACAAAGACTATAGTGTGGACACAAAGAATATAGTCTGGACACAAAACTATAGTCCGGACACACAAGTATAGTTTTGACATACAGTCTGGATACACAGACTTAGGTCTGGACACACAGACTATAGTGTGGACACAAAGAGTATAGGTTGGACACAAATACTATAGTCGGGACACAAATAATATAGTCGGGATACACAGGCTATAGACTGGATATACAGATTTTATTGTGGACACACAGAATATAGTCTGGACACACAGACTACAGTATGGACACAATGACTATAGTCTGGATACAAAAACTATAGTCTGGACACAAAGAATATAGTCTGAACACAAATACTATAGTCCGGACACACAAAGTATAGTTTTGACATACAGACTATAGTCTGGATACACAGACTTATGTCTGGACACACAAACTTTAGTCTGGACACACAGACAATAGTCTGGATACAAAGACTGTAGTCTGGACACAGAGACTTTAGTCTAGACACACAGATTATGGTTTGTGAGTGCAGACACGCAGATTTTAGTCTAAACATACAGACTATACTATGGTCAACTGATTATAGCCTATACAAAAACCTTAGCCTGGACACAACAAATACTTCATACTTTAGTGTAGATAAAACCTTTTTATGGTCTTTATTTTATTTCTTCATCTTTTGGTATTTTTTATTATTACTAAATTCAATTCAAAATATTATTCTAACATTGGCAGTCAATTTGCTTAATAAAGTGAAACATACTTTAAGGGTTTTAGAATATTTATTTTTGCATAATATTAAAATTTCTCTTTTTTATGATTTTAATACATTTTATGAAATTTCCTCTACCCATTCTTGGTCTAATACAAATTTTATGTGCAAAGTGATGCAGAAATGCTATTGATTCCATTATTGAAGGTTCATTTAACACAACTGTTGGACCAGAATTTAAAGAGAAATTGAAATTTTTTTTTTAAGGATATTAATATTAAGTCTTTCAAAAGTTATAAAGTCGCAAAGAAGGGGTAAAATTGTTTCGAGGGTTTTAGAAATTACGTTGTATTTCATAGTAAAAATTTTACTTAAGGTATAAAGTACTCACTTCTCAAAATATCTCAGGGTTTTATATTATTGAAATTTAATTTTATTGCGATTTTATTTTTGATTTAATTTAAATTTTCTTTAATTTAATACAAAAGCTGTTTTAAGAGTTTTTCGTCTGCTTGCTTAAATATTGTAGTTTATTTGCATAATGGCCTACATTATGCACATCCTTTAGCATTCGCCGCATTTCCCTGACAGCTGGCCAATTTGCTTTCCTCTTCATTTCCTCTTTGCGGCCGTTAATAAGATGCATTAATATTCTTTATGGTTTTATCTTTCATTTAATTCCTGCCTTATCTTCTTTATTATTTTCGCGAATTCTTTCATTATCCTTGCATCTGCTTTGTGTCCAATTTGACGCATTTGTTCAAGACGACAACTATTTAAACTGGCAATTATAAACATTTTAAATAAAGAAATTAACTTTTATTCTTATTTCATCAGATGCAGTATTTTTAAAGTTAATAAAGCTATTTCATTACATACTAAAGAAAACTATTTTTTTAAATATTTTTTTTCTTTTATGTTAGGAGTTAATATATATGTCATTGAAAATTATGTTGTAACTAAGAATATTGAAGGTGATAATTAGACTTTTGGTAGACTTACAAATTGCCTTAAGTAAATCTTTGGTTTTGTATATCTTAGAACTTTGTTTTGTAAATTGAAAAGGGTTTTATGAACTGTTTGTAAACTGTCAAATGATAAACGAATTCTAAAGACAAATTTTTTTTTTTTTGGTTAATAAAAGTTTGGCAATTAACAAAAGTAATAAATGAAGATAAGAAAGGACAGACTTACCAAAAAAGTTAGACTAATAAAGCAAAATTTCTTCGAAAATGTTAAGTAGTAATAACGAATTTAATTGTAGTTGGAAAATTAAAGCAAATATTGAAATAAGATTTGAAAATTTTAGAAATGAAAGTAATTCAAATATTTTCATAATAAACAAATTAAATAAATTTAATGGTTAAATTTATCGAGCTTCCTTTGGAATAAATCTATTAGATGTACATATTCCCTTAATTCTATTTGTTTTGTTACTTTACGGTAAATACTATAACTAAGGTCAGTTATTCTCACTATCCATTTTGAAATATTAAGTTAACATCTTTAGCAAGTGAATCAAATCCTTTAGGACTCTTATTGCGGATAAATGTAAAATTCCGCTTTCTCTTTATCCTAACAAAACTCAGAAAATTTGTGTTTAAAACCTCCGTATATCCCTAAAGTATGCAACAAAAATATCCCAATAGTTTTCTCATTGTTCTCAGTTTATAAAATGAACCGAAAAGCACAAGCAAATTTGAGAGAAGTAAAAATATGTCTCTCCCTTTGCTATTTTCTCTTACACAAGCAACAAACACCAAGAAAGTTACATACAAATAATAAAGGAGGTAGGAAAAAATTCCCATTATTTCAAGAGTTGATGATATGAAATCAACCAGACGAAACTATGACTAGTGAGTGCCATAAGTATAGCAATGACTAAAGCAATAACTAATGCTATGACTTGATAAATAACTGAAATTTTGACTAAGTGCTTTAGCCCATATTGGGCAGCGTGGTATAACAGCTTAGCATACCAGAGGTCCCAAGTTATATACCCAGCCAGACCCACTTGATAAAATAAATTAAAAAAAAACTCGGTTCACCTTATAACTTCAGCTAGCCTCTGTTTATTGAGTATTAGACTATTTAAAACTTCTCTAACTAATGCATTTGTCATTAGGAGCCGGAGCTAAAACATAGGTTCCTTTCAATTCATAGCCAGGACACAGAGACTATAGTCTAGACACAAAGACAATAATCTGGACACAGAGACTATAGTCTAGACACAAAGACTATAATCTGGAAACAGAGACTATAGTCTAAACACAGAGACTATAATCTGGACAGTCAGGACACAAAGTCTATAATCTGGACACAGAGACTATAGTCTAGACACAGAGACTACAGTCTGGACAGAGACTATAATCTGGACACAGATACTATACTCAGAATACAGAAACTATAATCTAGACACAAAGACTATAATGTGGACAAAGAGACTATAGTCTAAACACAGAGACTATAATCTGGACACAGAGACTATAGTTTAGACACAAAGACTATAATCTGGATACATAGACTATAGTCTGGACACAAAGACTATAATCTGGACACAGAGACTATAGTCAGGACACAGAGACTATTGTCCAGACACAAAGACTATAATCTGGACACAGAGACTATAGTCTAAGCACAGAGACTAAAATCCGGACACAGAGACTATAGTCTAGACACAAAGACTTTAATCTGGAAACAGAGACTATAGTCCGGACACAGAGACTATAATCTGGACACAGAAACTATAGTCAGGACACAGAAACTATAGTCAGGATACAGAGACTAGAATCTGAACACAGAGACTAAAGTCAGGACACAAAGACTATAATCTGTATACAGAGACTACAGTCTGGACACAGAGACTACAGTCTGGACACAGAGACTACATTCTGGACACAGAGACTATAATCTGGACACATATACTATACTCAGAATACAGAGACTATAATCTAGACACAAAGACTATAATCTGGACAAAGAGACTATAGTCTAAACACAGAGACTATAATCTGGACACAGAGACTATAGTTTAGACACAAAGACTATAATCTGGATACATAGACTATAGTCTGGACACAAAGACTATAATCTGGACACAGAGACTATAGTCAGGACACAGAGACTATAGTCCAGACACAAAGACTATAATCTGGACACAGAGACTATAGTCTAAGTATAGAGACTAAAATCCGGACACAGAGACTATAGTCTAGACACAAAGACTTTAATCTGGAAACAGAGACTATAGTCCGGACACAGAGACTATAATCTCGACACAGAAACTATAGTCAGGATACAGAGACTAGAATCTGAACACAGAGACTAAAGTCAAGACACAAAGACTATAATCTGTATACAGAGACTACAGTCTGGACGCAGAGACTACAGTCTGGACACAGAGACTACAGTCTGGACACAGAGACTATAATCTGGACACAGAGATTATAGTCAGGACACATAGATTATAGTCTGGACACAAATACTATAATCTGTACTCAAAAACAGTAGTCTAGACACAGAGACTATAATCTGGACACAGAGACTATAATCAGGACACAAAGACTACAGTCTGGGCACAGAGACTATAATTTGGACACAGAGACTATAATATGGACACAAAGTCTACAGTCTGGACACAGAGACAGAGACTATAATATGAACACAGAGACTATAATCTGGATACAAAGTCTACAGTCTGGACACAGAGACTATTATCAGACACAAAGACTATAATCTGGACACAAAAACTGTATTCTAGACACAAAGACTATAGTCTGGACACAGAGACTATAGTCTGGACACAGAGACTATAGTCAGGATACATAGATATCCGAAACTTGTTTCTAAAACTCCAACTTTCTTCCGCATTAAAGCTCATCCGTATGTTGTCGGTAAACCGGACAACACAGGGAACTACCGGAAAAATTCGCTCTATAGCCTTACAATGCATTGTAATTCCTTGAGTACCTAAACAATTAAATATCCTCCTTGCAAGTCGAAATTATTTACTCCTAGAATATAGACTAGTCCATTTTCACAAGTCCTTTTAACTAATAAGTATTTATTGTTATTTGCCACAATCATGTGTTGCCTTAAATCATAGAACAAAAACGATAAAAAAAATCTTTTATTAAATATTTTCATAACAATAGCTAAACCCAAATGACCTCCATTTTTGGTGTCTGGTCTTACTGTTGTTGAGTGGTCAGTTTTATAGCCAGACCAAAGCATGTTTCAACAATTATATGTGATAACAAACCAAATAAGTATGCTACATAAAAAATTATTGTATGAAATCAAAAGGAAAGTTACTGTTTATTAGTCTATTAGAGTTTTCAAAGGGGGTGGTGGAAATTGGGTCCTTCAAGGTTTGAGTGGTCGGAGACTTTTGGGTATGAAAATTTAGTGTTAGGAAATATTACAGATTTTAACATCTCAAGCCTAAAAGTTGGCACTAAAATTATAAATGTTTGTTTTTTTAAGGTATAAGAAAACTTAAGAAGCTTAAGGTTTTTGTTTAAGGGTCTGATCGATTTTAAAGGACAATGTGTACAAAATAACAGATTTAGTTGATTAAAGGCTTTTAAATAAAACATTTTCTATATAAAATTTTTAACCGTAAGATTTTCTATACAAAATTTTTAACCAAAAAATTTTCTATATAAAATTTTTAAACGAAAAATTTTCTATACCAAATTTTTAAACGAAAAATTTTCTACATAAAATTTTTAACCGAAAAATTTTCTATATAAATTTTTAACCGAAAAATTTTCTATATAAATTTTTTACCGAAAAATTTTCCACATACAATTTTTAACCTAAAAATTTTTTATAAAAATTATTAACCGAAAAATTTTCTATATGAAATTTTAAAACGAAAAATTTTCTATATAAAATTTTTAACCTAAAAATTGTTTATATGAAATCTTTAACCAAAAGATTTTCTATATAAAATTTTTAAACAAAAAATTTTCTATATAAAATTTTTAACCGAAAAATTTTCTATATAAAATTTTTAAACGAAAAATTTTCTATATAAAATTTTTAAACGAAAAATTTTCTATATAAAATTTTTAACCGAAATTTTTCTTTATAAAATTTTTAACCAAAAAATTTCCTATATTAAATTTTTAAGCGAAAAATTTTCTATACAAAATTTTTAACTGAAAATTTTTTTTATATGAAATCTTAAACCAAAAAATTTTATATATAAAATTTTTAACCGAAAAATTTTCTATATAAAATTTTTAAACGAAAAATGTTCTATATAAAATTTTTTACAGAAATTTTTCTTTATAAAATTTTTAACCAAAAAATTTTATAATTTTATTTTTAACTGAAAAATTTACTATATAAAATTTTTAAACGAAAATTTTTCTTTATAAAATTAAAAAAAAAATTGTCTATATAAAATTTGTAACCAAAAAATTTTCTATGTAAAATTTTTAAACCAAAAATTTTTTATATAAAATTTTTAACCAAAAATTTTCTATATAAAATTTTTAACCGAAAAATTTTTTATATAAAACTTTTAACCAAAAATTTTTGTATATAAAACATTTAACCGAAAAATTTTCTTTAAAAAATTTTTAAACAAAAATTTTCTATATAAATTAAAAAAAAATTTATATAAAGTTTTTAAAAGAAAACTTTTCTGTATACAATTTTTAACCGAAAAATTTTCTATATAAAATTTTTAACCAAAAAAATTTCTGTATAAAATTTTTGACCGAAAAATTTTCTATATAAAATTTTTAACCGAAAAGTTTTCTATGTAAAAATTTTAACCGAAAAATTGTCTATATAAAATTGTAAATCAAAAAAATTTCTATATAAAATTTTTAATCGAAAAATTTTCTATGTAAAATTTTTAACCAAAAAATTTTCTTTATAAACTTTTTAACAGAAATATTTTGTAATAAAATTTTTAACCAAAAAATATTCTATATAAAATTTTTAAACAAAAAATTGTCTATGTAAAATTTTTAACCAAAAAAAATTTCAAAAATAAATAAATAAAATTTTTAACCAAAAAAATTTTCTATATAAAATTTTTAACCAAAAAAATTGTCTATATAAAATTTTTAACAGAATAATAAAATTTAAATGCAAACTTTTCTATTTAAAATTTTTAACCGAAAAATGTTCTATATAAAATTTTTAACCAAAAAATTTTCTTTATAAAATTTTTAACAGAAATATTTTGTAATAAAATTTTTAACCGAAAAATATTCTATATAAAATTTTTAAACAAAAAATTTTCTATGTAAAATTTTTAACCAAAAAAATTTTCTAAAATAAATAAATAAAATTTTTAACCAAAAAATTTTCTATATAAAATTTTTAACCAAAAAAATTTTCTATATAAAATTTTTAGCCAAAAAAATTTTCTATATAAAATTTTTAATTTTCAATATAAAATTTTTTACCAAAAAATTTTCTATATAAAATTTTTTATATAAAATTTTTTAACAGAAAAATTTTCTATAAAAAATTTTTAACTGTAAAATTTTCTATATTAAAATATTTAACCGAAAAATTTTCTATATAAAATTCTTAACCGAAAAATTTTCTATATAAAATTTTTAACTGAAAAAATTTCTATAAAAAATTTTTAACTGAAAAAAAATTTCTATATAAAATATTTTAACAAAAATTTTTTTATAAAAACATTTAAGTTTAATTTTTTTTTTTTTTTTAATTTTTAACCGAAAAGTTTTCTATCTAAAATTTTTAACCGAGGAGTTTTCTATATAAAATTTTAATTTTTTTACATAAAAGTTTTAAACGAAAAATTTTCTTTAAAAAATTTTGTAACGGAAAATTTTCAACATAAAATTTTTAACTAAAAAATTGTCTATATAAAATTTTAACCGAAAAATTTTCTGTACAAAATTTTTAACCTTTAAAGGTATTGATACTTTTCATACCTTGTTTTAGGCTAGGAATTCAAGTCTTTATATCTCAAGCCTAAAAGTAGGCAATAGAGATATAAAATCTTTTGTCATATATTGCGTATGATTGATATTAATTATTGGGTATTCAAAGAAAATCCTTCATATCTTTAGGTGTAGTAAAGGGATTTGAGAAATTATTTTTTTGTTGGAAACCTAAGATTTCAGGAAATTTTTATATTATCTTAAAGCGAAACTATGTTTGTAATTAGTCTTTCTCGTTGAACTAGGATATTTAATAGTGATATTTAAAATTGATTTCGTCTGAGTTTTTTAATTAATTTACAAGCATTTAACATTAGCTATATTATTTTAATTGTTAGAAATCAATATAAAAATAGACCAAATTAACCAATTTTTATAAAAAAATAGAAAGTAATGATACCTATATGAAAGGAAAATAGACGGTCGATGGATAGAAAATGAAAAAGGACAAAAGTACACATAAGCGGATGTGCAGATAGACAGACCTTAGACACACAATTCTTTTTCAGACAGATACTTGAATGTTTGTGTGTATTTCTAACAAAAAAGCATGACAAAAAATAGCTAAACAATTGGAAGGACACAAAACTACAAATCATGAAGGAGTCTAATGAATATGTAGTGACAGAAAGACAAATGTTAGGAAGTAAACACATACAGTAAGGCAGGATAAGCCAAATGAATTGAACTACCACATCGATTTAGCGGAAACAATTGAGGTAATTTTCAGTATTTCTCCTATATTTCATGTCCACTTAAACCAAGGGCTGAGATTTTCACTTAGCCCCAGCCAAAAACATCAATTCAAAGTCATCAATTTCCTTCTAGCTTTCGAATGTTTGCGGTTGTGTCCAATTAACGCCCTTAAAACTAGAAAATCTCAGCGTTGAATTCTTATAGAAAAAACCAAAACAAATTGTAGAAAATGTCAGGCAGATGCAGCAAAAATTGTATAGAAGTTATGCCATGGAATGATTTGGATAAGGAAAAAATCTCTAAATAGCAGAACTAAAGCAAAAAGCGTTAAAATGGTTTACTTAAGAATTTGACTGGAGAAAAAAGAGTCCTTGATAGGAGTAAATTTTATCCCTTAGCAAAATCTTTTACCCTTTGTATCCAATTTTTCATTAAAGACTACATTCGACTCACTCTAGTTGTTCTGTTAGTCAGGTTGTGATGATAGCTTATATTCCAAAAATTGTAAAGACATTAATTTCTCTATTACTTCGATTTCATTAAAGCCAAAAGCATAGGCTTAGAGCCAATATGGGACTCGGTTTAATCTTAAACTGATGACAAATTCCCTTAAAAGTAACTGTCAAAAATTCTGTGCTATAAATCATGTACAACCAAAGTTATTAAGCAAAAGCTAATAATACCCACTAATTAATATCAATCATACGCACCCTTATACAAATTACTTAAACAACTAAAAAACCTCGAACCATTCAAAAATTTCAAACTCTAATGAAAGAAAACAATAACTTTATATGTTTTATAGAAGCCTATAGGAACAATTTTGGGAAAATCAAAATGTAAATCTCTTAAAATGACACTTCAAAGAATTCAAATAGTGTCAAAACTCTATTCTATTGGCAAATATCTAAAGGCATTAGCAAGGATATTTAAGCCTCCATTAATTCATTTTCAATTCCATTCATTTTCCATGGCAATTTATTACACCAAGTGTAAGAAATCAAAAACAAAAAAACTTGTGTCAACAATTCCCATTATTGTTTTAAACTATTATCGAGATTAATAAATCTTAGCAAAGTTTGCCACAAACAATATGTGACAAATATTAACGCAAAAGTTTGTTCTCAAACAAAAATCCTAGGACATGTATTAAAACAATAGCAAAGCCCACACATGTTCGAATTCATAACAAAAAAGTCTATTATGTGTTAAATGACAAAAAAAATTTATCTGTAAGATACTAAATTTTGTTAGGGGAAGGAAACCTAAGAAGTGTAGTTCAATTATATTTTTGATTCAGTTCTTGATGATGTTGTTGAATATGTTCTAGTTCTGTTCAAGTTCCAGTTTTGAACCCAAATCGACGAAAATCGAAAACTCAGACTTTTAAGCAAATTTTGTGAAGCATACCTCAGAGATTTTCAAAATAATTTATTTTGCCAAGAGTTTAGTAAAATTTGATATTAAAACATATCGGTTTGTCAAAACATTAAGTTTATATGAAATTCTCTTACTATTAGCAAACTTTTGACAAATTAGTTATAATGTAGTGAACCTTATATCAAAGACTATATAATATAAAGATGATGCACTTGCATATATTGATTTGCCGTATGGTCGTTTTGACTTAAGATTGTCCTAAAAGTATGCTACACAAATGCTTCTGAAATATCTTGCAATTCGATATATATCGGCTACTTGACACTTATTATACTTTTCTTCTTTACCTAGTTCTGTTTCTAATTCTGTGTTAGCCCCATTTAAGATCTTTTATTCTAAACTAAAGCTTTGGATTGTTAAATTGAATTTCGCTCCTCAAAAACATCTAAATATCACATAATAAATATTTTTATTCATTTTTTCTAAGCATTAACTAAATAAATGTTGTTATAAAATCATTGTCATAAATCATCATAAAACGTCCTTTCAAAGGATGAGTAGGAGTAAGGCAAAAGGGAGCTAGAGGTTCGTGAATAAGGAAGATATGTTAAGGAGTAATATTTTACATTTCAGTTATAAATATTGCTATTACTATAATTTAATACTACAATATTTTGTTCCTTCTTCTACGTATGCATTTCCTTTCCTCATAAAATACTAATGTTTGCATATTTGCCACAATATTTCCGTTTCCAGGGTAAACGCATAAGTGCAAAGAACGGCAAACTGATGCTTCATATTTATTTCTTCTACTGCTTCTTTTTTTGAAAAGTGTTTATTTGCATTTAAAGGAAAAACTATATTTATGACAATAGATTTAGTACTTAAAAGATTGAACAAAATATAATAAGAAGTTTTCATTCTGAAAAGGAAAATCTTCTTAAGGAGATTTTATATGGTTAAAGTATTTTGCTGCAAATATTCTTTAGTTAAAAGCATTAGATGTTTCCTTTTTTTCAATTCTTTAGAGAATTTATACAATTGCATGACTGAAAGTGAAAGTGTTTGGTTTGTTATATAAAATATGATTACATTTATATTCAAGATTTATTTAAAATGTAAGCAGTTTCCAATATAAAATTCTTAGTAGATTTCAAGAAAATTGAAAATATTAAAAATTTATGAGAGATATATTAGCAAAAGAATTTCAAATCATAAAAAAATATAATTTTTATTAAAAAAAATAAAAAATAAAAATGTTTCGTTTTTCATATTCAAAAGCTTTCAACTTAAAATTTTTGTAAGAAACATTATTTAGGGTATTTATAGCAAAAATTACTTAAAGTCTTGTGATTCTAAAGGTACAAAAATTTTAAAAATCCCTCTACCACAGCCAAAGTTATAAAGGATTTTCCTTGCCTAATCAATAATTAATATCAATCATACGCAACATATGACATAATTTTAAAATTAAAATTTAAGGTTAAAGAGTGATATTTTAAACCGAATTTAGATTATTTATGATAAAAGACATAATTGTTTACAAAACAGCATACCTGGCATAAGTTTTTAAAGACAGATTTGTATAAAATCAAGACTTTTAACTTCTTTTTCAATACCCCTGTCATCGAACTGATAATATCTCTGAAGGTCCTAATACTTTTACAATAATCTTATGAGAATATTAATAAATTGATCTTAGTCTTAGAAGATACTAGGGGCGGCTTTTCCAACCTGAGATTAGATAAGAGTCCTTGTGATATTTGCAGTATTCAACAGGATTTGGTATTTGATATTTAAAAGCCTTTAATATACAATTTTTGTAGGAAACGTTCTTTATAGTATTTAAAGGTAAGTGACCTAAATTCTTGAGATTCTAAAAGGTAAACAATTTTTTTAATCCCTTTACCACAGCCATAGTTATTAAGGATTTTCTTTGTATACCCAATAATTAATATCAATCATACGCAACATATGACAAAAACTAAATGTTAAAATTTCATGTTAAATATAGAGATTTTGTATACAATTTTGATCATTGAAAAATTTAAAAGTATTCATTTATCAAACTAAATTAATGTCAAAAGTTGTTTTGATCAGATTTACATTTAATCAATCTTTAAAATAACTTTCTAAATATCCCTGCCTTGGGCTAGTAATCGAACTGTGAATATCTCTAGAAGTCCAAATACTTCTGATAATGAGCTTCTGAAAATACAAATAGATTGATCTCAGTTCAAAAAGATGATATCGGCGGCTTCTCTAACCCATTTTAAGAGAAGAGAGCTTCTCGACATGTGCATTATACAACAGGATTTCGTTTTTGATATACTAAAGGTTTTAATTTTGAATTTTTCTAAAAAACTTCTTTTTTGTAAATCATATAAGAATTTCCCGAAGTCTCTTGTTTCAACATATAAAACAGTTTTTCAAATCACTTTACCACAGCCAAAGTTATTAAGGATTTTCTTTGAATACCCAATAATTAATATCAATCATGCGCAACGTATGACCAAAATTAAATAATCAAAATTTCGGGTTAAATATTGCGATTTCTTAGCAAATGTTAATCAATTCTGAATTTAAATGTGTTTACTCATCAAACTAAATTTCTATTATTAGATTATTAAACCCAGATTTGCACAAAATCGAGCTTTTAAACTTCGTTTACACTTTCTTTCCCTTATGACTAAGGACGATTTATAAGAAATCTGACTAATATTGTGTAAGAGTTGCTTTAATAAATTGACAGGTATAGGGTAAGAATGTTTATATGTGTGAGTCTTAAACCATTTTTGGTATTTTCTACAACTCAGAAGATGTATGTAAAGGTTTTCCCTGTTGCTACTAAAATATTGTAAGTATGAGACTAAGACTAAGAATTTTGTTCCACAATTGCTTTATTAGAGTTACACTTTACTCGAGAAAACATTTACATTTGATGCATATAAATTTTGTAAAGCCACCTACCAACTGATACTAAATAGTAAAAGATTTAACAGAATTTGCCTTGTTTCCTAGAGACTTTACCACCAATTTCTTCACTTTCTCCTCATACACTATTTTCTCCTTTTTATTAAGATCTTAAATTACATAATAAATAGCAGCTTTTCATCCTGACACTATCATTTTCCCATAACTATTATGCAGTTCAATCTCAACTCCTTTCTTTGCGCGTCTTGTGGCAGCTTTGTGCTAAATGGCGTCATCATCATGGTGGTGAAAAATGTCTTCCGAAAAAGCCATAAAGCTTTGGTTTATTGGGGTTATTTTAACAGAGTTAAATTTCAACAAAATTTGCATTTTATTTAAGCAAAGCCTTAAGGGACTTAAGGGGAAGGATGATTTCCTGAAAGCTAGAAAATTTTAAATTTAAAACTTTATAACCTAGAGCGTATGATTGATATTAATTTTGAGTAGTTTTGGAAAATTCTCAATAACTTAATGGAATGGAGAGATACAAACTTTATTTAAATTTTGATTTATTAAGAAGATATGAGACTATATTTATACAGTTTTTTAATAAACTTTAAAGTGCTTATACTTCAAAGGGAAGACTTTTAAGTCCCAATATTATTAAAGGTTTTCAAGGTCCTTAAAGGCAACCATAAAAAGTAAAAAAGATAACCCTCCGAACTGCGGCCACTCTGACTGATTTCAGAATCACCCAAAGTTTATTTCTTATCATAATGTGCATTTTATTCAAAGCAGGAAAGCTTTGCCCGACATGTTTCCAATTTATGAGATTCTACAAAGAACTACATCTATTAACCTTCCTTCTGGTGGTGCACCTTTAGGAGATTCTAGAGCATTTTCCGATTGTGGTTGTTTCTAAACCTGAAGGACCACTGCGGTGCTTAGAAGCAATATCCTTCGAAGCACAACAAGATGTGAGCCTGAAGATATGAAAAAGATTCTAGAAAACCGTTTCACATTATAACCATAGTAATGATAAGAAAGGTAGTAATCATCAAGTCAGTGCATATACCACAGAAAAGAACAAGGAGGTCCATCCACTGATCAATAGTTTCGGGAGAGTTTTGACTTTCTTGACATTGTTGGTAATGGTATGAATTTAAGAGTTTATGAAAAAGCCCTTCTAGACCCTTATCTTATTAAAGGTTTTGCCTATTAATTCTTCTAAAAAATTTTTTATTAAATTCCAATTGAGATTTAAAACTAAAAATTTAATTAAATATAATATTTTGCTTTCTATGGCGTATGATTGATATTAATTCTGGGAATTTATTAGAAAAAATAGAATAACTTCGAAATGAAAAGGGATAAAAAATCCAAATAATAAACAAAAGGTTACTACGAAAATTGCCTTTCTTTTTGAGGAAAAGGCAAAATTCCTTTTATACAGAAAAAGCTATTTTAAAAGCTTCGAAATCTATTAACAGTTTTGAATTGTTAATTTTAAAGTTTCCTTTTTTCCTTAAATTAAACGTTTTATACACTTAAAATGTTAGTTTAAGCTTATTTTATTGATTATGATTCAAAACCTTATAAAATTTAAAAAAAATATATATTTTTTAAATTTTCGTTCTAGAGCGTATGATTGATATCAATTCTTAGAATTTTTAGAAAAGTAACAATAATTTTGAAATGACACATGACAGAAAATTCAAATAAATTGCACAGGTTTACCGACAAAACAAGCCTTCATTCTGTGATAAAAATGAAAATTAATTTCAGACAGAAAAAACAATTTTAAGATCTTTAAAGTCTATTAAATTTTTTTCATAATTCAAGCATTTTACTTTTAAAGAGTCCCTTTTTCCTTAAATTAATTTTTGATTGCTTCTGAAATATTACCAAATTCTTATTTTATTGATTTTGATTAAAAAATCTTTAAAAATTTTGATTGTATTATAAAAAAAAAATATTTTTCAAAATTTTCGTTTTAGAGCGTATGATTAATATTAATTCGGTAAATTTTTAGAAAAATGTTGATAACTCAAAAGTGAAAAGCGATATCAAATCCAAATAAAATGCAAAAGTTTGCCACTAAAACTAGCTTTATATCTATGAAATAAACCAAATTAATTTTATAAAGAAAAAGCTATTTTGAGAGCTTGGAAGTCTATACATTTTTTTAACATATCAAAAATTTCAATTTTAAAGTCTTCTTTTATAACATATATTTTACAAACTAAATTTTTCTTGAAAATTTAATTAAATCTTATAAATTTAATTAAGTTTTTTTTGCAAAAATAGTCTGCTGTTTTAAATTTCTTATATAAATTCAACTATATTATAACAAATGACCTTTAAAAGTATTAAATAGCTTTTTTCTGCTAATAAACTGAGGCCAAAATATTTTGGTTTCCTTTTATAAACTTATAGTTGAAGTTGAGACCATAAAATTTTATGTTTAGCTGCACAGAAAGTCATTTTTTGCCTTTTGCCTCAAAATATGAAAAACTATTTAGGACTTAAGCTTTTATGAATTATAGTTAATATAACTCAGTTAAGGATATAATGACTTGAAAATAGTTTCTTGCTTGACTTTCACCCTTTCCCCCATTCTATCTTCTGTCTTATGCATTTTAGGTAAAATATGAATTTTTGAAAGACCTTTTCTGGCTCAACTTCAGCAAAAAGGAAACCAAAATTGTTGTTCTACATTTGCAGGCTTTCGGAATCATAAAAGTCAATTATAATTCACAATGGCATTCTCATTTTCATATTCTTCTTAAAACTGTAAATAGCTAGGATTCTTAGTTTGTGCAAGTAAATGAAAAAAAGGATGTGGCTGCTTTTATACTTTTGAACTAATGTGGTTTGCTAAGGCCCAGAAGGTTTGTAAAGTGGCCACAATGCTCGGTTAAGGAACTCATTAGGAAAGCTTAAAAAAAACTTAGTTTCAGGGCTCTTTTAAATAGTATTTCTAAAAAGCTTTAAAGTAAAAACTACAAGACTTTTGATAATAAGAAAAGCATAAGATTCATGCTTTGTCCTTATTTTGACAACATATAAAAAGATCTACAAATTTTGGCAATTATGTTAAAGTACCAGCATTTTTATTTTAAGATTTATGTAACTTTTCCAGCGTTTTTACAATTTTGTTTTTATTTGCAAAATTTTCTTAAACCTTCAAACAAAATTGATGTGTTCTTAGAGATTATAAGAACTTTTGCAAAAGTTTTCTTAAAAAGCAAAACAAAACAGCAGAAGCAAAAAACAAAACTATAAAACTTTTATTGCTTTTTAAGCTAAAAAAAGGAATCGAAAAAAAGTAAAATTTTTAACTTTAATGCCAAAGTTTTAAGCTTTGAATGTAGTATCAAGAGTGGCTGATGCATCACCAAAGCTACCAAGCAGCAGCAGAAAAAGGAAATAAAAGTACTAAGAATAAATTTTTAACACGTGTTAAATTTTCTAAAGGGAATAGAAACTAAGTTCCAGGGATATATTACGACGCAACTATAACTTGTTTATCAAATTTCATTTTACTCGTTTTTCCAAAAATAAATAAAAAGAATTAAAAATTTTATAATGGTTCAACACAAAATTTTTAAAGAAATAAACATTTTTTAGCGAAAATTTTTCTATAGGAAACTTTTTTTAAATGCAAATTTTTCTATAGAAAAATTTTTTTAACGAAAATTTTTCTATAGAAAAATTTTTTTAACGAAAATTTTCTATAGAAAAATTTTTTTAACGAAAATTTTTCTATAGAAAAATTTTTTTAACGAAAATTTTTCTATAGAAAATTTTTTTTAACGAAAATTTTTCTATAGAAAAATTTTTTTAAAGAAAATTTTTCTATAGAAAAATTTTTTTAACGAAAATTTTTCTATAGAAAAATTTTTTTAACGAAAACTTTTCTATAGAAAAATTTTTTTAACGAAAATTTTTCTATTGAAAAAAATTTTTTAACGTAAATTTTTCTATAGAAAAATTTTTTTAACGAAAATTTTTCTATAGAAAAATTTTTTTAACGAAAATTTTTCTATAGAAAAATTTTTTTAACGAAAATTTTTCTATAGAAAAATTTTTTTAACGAAAATTTTTCTATAGAAAAATTTTTTTAACGAAAATTTTTCTATAGAAAAATTTTTTTAACGAAAATTTTTCTATAGAAAAATTTTTTTAACGAAAATTTTTTCATAGAAAAATTTTTTTAACGAAAATTTTTCTATAAAAAAATTTTTTTAACGAAAATTTTTCTATAGAAAAATTTTTTTAACGAAAATTTTTCTATAGAAAAATTTTTTCAACGAAAATTTTTCTATAGAAAAATTTTTTTAACGAAAATTTTTCTATAGAAAAATTTTTTTAACGAAAATTTTTCTATAGAAAAATTTTTTTAACGAAAATTTTTCTATAGAAAAATTTTTTTAACGAAAATTTTTCTATAGAAAAATTTTTTTAACGAAAATTTTTCTAAAGAAAAATTTTTTTAACGAAAATTTTTCTATAGAAATATTTTTTTAACGAAAATTTTTCTATAGAAAAATTTTTTTAACGAAAATTTTTCTATAGAAAAATTTTTTTAACGAAAATTTTTCTATAGAAAAATTTTTTTAACGAAAATTTTTCTATAGAAAAAGTTTTTTAACGAAAATTTTTCTATAGAAAAAGTTTTTTCACGAAAATTTTTCTATAGAAAAAGTTTTTTAACGAAAATTTTTCTATAGAAAAATTTTTTTAACGAAAATTTTTCTATAGAAAAATTTTTTTAACGAAAATTTTTCTATAGAAAAATTTTTCTATAGAAAAAGTTTTTTAACGAAAATTTTTCTATAGAAAAAGTTTTTTAACGAAAATTTTTCTATAGAAAAATTTTTTTAACGAAAATTTTTCTATAGAAAAATTTTTTTAACGAAAATTTTTCTATAGAAAAATTTTTTTAACGAAAATTTTTCTATAGAAAAATTTTTTTAACGAAAATTTTTCTATAGAAAAATTTTTTTAACGAAAATTTTTCTATAGAAAAATTTTTTTAACGAAAATTTTTCTATAGAAAAATTTTTTTAACGAAAATTTTTCTATAGAAAAATTTTTTTAACGAAAATTTTTCTATAGAAAAATTTTTTTAACGAAAATTTTTCTATAGAAAAATTTTTTTAACGAAAATTTTTCTATAGAAAAATTTTTTTAACGAAAATTTTTCTATAGAAAAATTTTTTTAACGAAAATTTTTCTATAGAAAAATTTTTTTAACGAAAATTTTTCTATAGAAAAATTTTTTTAACGAAAATTTTTCTATAGAAAAATTTTTTTAACGAAAATTTTTCTATAGAAAAATTTTTTTAACGAAAATTTTTCTATAGAAAAATTTTTTTAACGAAAATTTTTCTATAGAAAAATTTTTTTAACGAAAATTTTTCTATAGAAAAATTTTTTTAACGAAAAATTTTTTTAGAAAAATTTTTTAACAAAAATGTTTCTATAGAAAATTTTTTTTAACGAAAATTTTTCTACAGAAAAATTTTTTTAACGAAAATTTTTCTATAGAAAAATTTTTTTAACGAAAATTTTTCAATAGAAAAATTTTTTTAACGAAAATTTTTCTATAGAAAAATTTTTTTAACGAAAATTATTCTATAGAAAAATTTTTTTAACGAAAATTTTTCTATAGAAAAATTTTTTTAACGAAAATTTTTCTATAGAAAAATTTTTTTAACGAAAATTTTTCTATAGAAAAATTTTTTTAACGAAAATTTTTCTATAGAAAAATTTTTTTAACGAAAATTTTTCTATAGAAAAATTTTTTTAACGAAAATTTTTCTATAGAAAAATTTTTTTAACGAAAATTTTTCTATAGAAAAATTTTTTTAACGAAAATTTTTCTATAGAAAAATTTTTTTAACGAAAATTTTTCTATAGAAAAATTTTTTTAACGAAAATTTTTCTATAGAAAAATTTTTTTAACGAAAATTTTTCTATAGAAAAATATTTTTAACGAAAATTTTTCTATAGAAAAATTTTTTTAACGAAAATTTTTCTATAGAAAATTTTTTTTACGAAAATTTTTCTATAGAAAAATTTTTTTAACGAAAATTTTTCTATAGAAAAATTTTTTTAACGAAAATTTTTCTATAGAAAAATTTTTTTAACGAAAATTTTTCTATAGAAAAATTTTTTTAACGAAAATTTTTCTATAGAAAATTTTTTTTACGAAAATTTTTCTATAGAAAAATTTTTTTAAGGAAAATTTTTTTAACGAAAATTTTTCGATAACGAAAATTTTTGTATAGAAAAATTTTTTTAACGACAACTATTCTGCAGAACAAAATTTCTTCACGAAAACTTTTATATAAAAAAAATGTGTTAACGAAAAGTGAAAACAAATTATTTGCATACTCTCATTCTGATAAATATATGTTGCATACTTTGGATCGTTGTTACAGTGGGTTAGAGCTATCTAAATAAAATGTTGATAAATGTTAGTAAAAAGTTTGGCAAAATCGTTTTGATTGACAAATAATTTTTAATTTTCACTTCATTTCTCCTATATTGTTTTTGGTTTCATGCTTGAATTCTTATAAAAAACCATTTCTTCTTCATAAATAGTGCAATTCATGGAAAATGCACAAATTCTTCAAAGCAATATAGCAAAGCATTTTTAGCTAAGAAATTTCTTCTATAACATTTGAATGAAAATCATGCAAATATTTAGGATGAGTTTTGGAACTTCTAAGTTAAGAAATGTTAAGAAATATATAACACAAACTATGAATGACACTAAGTTTCAAAAAAAATTTTAAACTAATTTTGTGAAGTAACACAAAAATATGAAAATATTTAAAAGCGAAAAAAAACATTGAAATATTTTATCTATTAACTAAATATTTTACGCATATTTTTGCATCCTTCGCTATAAATCTGAAAAATTTATAAATAGTTTGTATTTTATTGTTTTAAAATTGCTATTTTCTTTAAAATGAAAATACCTCTGCATTTTTCATATAAATAATATTTGTTTATTCGTTATTTGAATAAAGTGAAAACAAAATATTTGCATACTTTCAGGCTGATAAAAATATGTTGCATACTTTGAATTGATTTAACAGTGGTTAGAGTTATATAAATCAAATATTGAAAAATTTCAGAAAGATATTAAAACTTTAAATTCAATATTCATTAATTTTTATGACTAAAGGTTATAAATTTAAAATACCGTTAGTAGATATTTTTCTTACAATAAATTTTCGCCCGACACTGTCGGTATACATTTCATTTCGAAAAATATTTATTTAAAAACTATTTGCATGTAATCTAGATTTTTTTCCTTTATTTTGTGTTATTTTAAGCATACGCAAAAATATTTACAAAATAGTTTTTTAGCAACAGAAGAATCTCGATTATTGAAAAAAATTAAAAACAATTTTTCAAAAATTAATGCCAGATAAGGTTAAAGCTTTAAAAACTAAAAACGTAGTTTCAAAAACTTTTGTTTCGAAAAATTTAAATCATCGAACTTTCACTGTATTTTTAAGATATTCTTGATACTTTTTATACTTTCTTCATTATTATAAAAAGCTTAAGCGTAACAATGATATGCATATCTTCTCCTTAAGCAAAATAATGTGAAAAATGCAAATAATATTTTCCATTATTTATTTAAGAAAAAAACTATTTATTGAAAACAATAGAATAGATTACATGCGTTAAATAAAATCTTCATAAAAATAGAAATTATTTAAATATTAACTCTAAAGAAAATGTTTCTAAAGATTTCTAAAATTGTTCCAGAAAAAAGCTCACGATAGAAGGACATTTCTATAGAAAAGTAGACGATAGGGAGACATTTCTATACAAAAAATTGACGTTAGAAGACATTTCTATAGAAAATTGATGATAGGAAGACATTCCTATAAAAAAGCTGACGATGGGAAGACATTTCTGTAGAAAAGTTGACGATAGGAAGACATTTCTATAGGAAAGTTAACGATAGGAAGACATTTCTATAGAAAAGTTGACGATAGGAAGACATTTCTATAGAAAAGTTGACGATAGGAAAACACTTATATAGAAAAGTTGACGATAGGAAGACATTTCTCTAGAAAAGTTGACGATAGGAAGACATTTCTATAGAAAAGTTGACGATAGAAAGACATTTCTATAGAAAAGTTGACGATAGGAAGACATTTCTATAGAAAAGTTGACGATAGGAAGATATTTCTATAGAAGAGTTGACGATAGGAAAACATTTCTATAGAAAAGTTGACGATAGGAAGACATTTTAATAGAAAAGTTGACGATAGGAAGACATGTCTATAGAAATATTGACGATAGGAAGATATTTCTATAGAAAAGTTGACGATAGGAAGATATTTCTATAGAAGAGTTGACGATAGGAAAACATTTCTATAGAAAAGTTGACGATAGGAAGACATTTCAATAGAAAAGTTGACGATAGGAAGACATTTCTATAGAAAAGTTGAAGATACTAAGACATTTCTATAGAAAAGTTGATGATAGGAAGACATTTCTATAGAAAAGTTGACTATAGGAAGACATTTCTAAAGAAAAGTTGACGATAGAAAGACATTTCTATAGAAAACTTGACGATAGGAAGACATTTCTAAAGAAAACTAGACGATAGGAAGACATTTCTATGGAAAAGTTGACGATAGGAAGACATTTCTATAGAAAAGTTGACGATAGGAAGACATTTCTATAGGAAAGTTGACGATAGGAAGATATTTCTATAGAAAAGTTGACGTTACGAAGATACTTCTGTAGAAAACTTGACGATAGGAAGACATTTCTAAAGAAAACTTGACGATAGGAAGACATTTCTAAAGAAAAGTTGACGATAGGAAGACATATCTATAGAAAAGTTGACGATAGGAAGACATTTCTATAGAAAAGTTGACGATAGGAAGACATATCTATAGAAAAGTTGACGATAGGAAGACATTTCTATAGAAAAGTTGACGATGGGAAGACATTTCTATAGAAAAGTTGACGATAGGAAGACATTTCTATAGAAAAATTGACGATAGGAAGACATTTCTATAGAAAAGTTGACGATAGGAAGACATTTCTATAGAAAAGTTGACGTTAGTAGGACATTTATATAGAAAATTATTCTTTCTATCGTCAGCTTTTCTATACAGAAAATTCTTCTCTTTCCAATGACAACTATGATCTTTGTTTAAAATTTTGCCACCGACTACTTTTCTTTTTGACTAAATTTTACTTATAGAAAATATAGAAAATAATATTTGCTTTATTAAATTTACAAGTCTTTTGTTTACGTTTTAGTGGTTTTCCTAAGAATTAGTTCAATGTTTTGATTTAAATGAAGACCAATAGTTTAGCATCATTTGCTTTCATTACCCAAAAAGTCAACAAAGTATTGCTAGTCCTTGGTATTGTGGTCAAATTAAACAAAGTTTGCTTTAGGTTTTGGTGAAGAAAACTTGAGTTAATTAGGTGAGTTATATAAAACAATAAGTGATGAAAGAAATGAATACGGAAGAAAATTTTTGAGAAAAAATATTGTTTATTACTAAAATTTTTATAATTTCAACTTTATATAAGCTACAAATTTTGAACGAATGTATACTATTTTCTTACATAATTCTTAGGTTTTCTGTAAAGAAACTGTGAGACTCGAGAGCTCTATACTTAATGCCTTAAATAATAAGAAATCTCGTTTTCATTAATCACGTTCCTCTGAAAGTTTGAAAATTTTTTATAAGGTTACAAACAAAACTAAATTTTGAATCTCGTTTCCTTCTGATAACACCAAAATATAAGAGAAACGAGCATTTGGGCACATCCTGCCATCAAGAATTGGAGGAGCTATGTAATAAGTTACTATTTCAAACTTATGTTTGAATTCGTGGATTTGCTTGAGTATTTGTATGTATTGTTGCTTGTTTCTTGTTGATGTTAACCAAATATTGCATGTTTGATTCCTGTGGAAATGTCTGTTAACAAGAAACCACAGGGAGGTTCTATGGCAGTTGAATGAAAGAACAAAATATGAGCAGCAACTGTAAATTAAATGCAACTTAACTTGCAACCGGAAATACAACGAAACACTCATACACTTGATAAAAGAAAATTGCAAATATTGTGTATTTACAAGAGCAAATAGGATGTTTCACAATTATAGTTACATAGAAGTTGGGGAAAGAATCCGAATAACTGAAATGTGAAAAAATTAGAACTGTATAAATCTACAAACTTCGCTTTAGAAACTTAGCAGACTATCCACTAGACAACTGGACACAATTTATTCACGACACTTTACAAAATAAGTAAATTCACGACCCCAATATCTTTTAAACTAATTACATGTTACACTATTAATCTACACCATCAATCACTCATACCTTCTCACTTACGGCTGTCATCAATCATTTTGCTGCATTTATGTGCACAAATACTTTCTGTCTGCTTTTTAAGGACTTGCTTTCAAGTGTTTTCCAATTTTTTCTCCTTGGCTGATTGTGTCTGTATCGTGTGTTACTGATGGATAAGTACAAGTATTATTTGTTCATTGCACTAATCGATTTGTTTTTTCTTGTCTAACACTCATGAAGGTGTTGGGGTGGAAGTATTTACTTATCAGAACACGACTTTGTTCGACTGAGTATTTATCTAAAAGGTATTATGAGAGTTTGTTTGGCAAAGTTGTTTTGTATGAAAAAAAAAATAGTGAATGTCTTCCTACAGTCAACTTTTCTATAGAAATGTCTTCCTACCATCAACTTTTCTATAGAAATGTCTTCCTACCGTCAACTTTTCTATAGAAATGTCTTCCTACCGTCAACTTTTCTATAGAAATGTCTTCCTACCGTCAACTTTTCTATAGAAATGTCTTCCTACCGTCAACTTTTCTATAGAAATGTCTTCCTACCGTCAACTTTTCTATAGAAATGTCTTCCTACCGTCAACTTTTCTATAGAAATGTCTTCCTACCGTCAACTTTTCTATAGAAATGTCTTCCTACCGTCAACTTTTCTATAGAAATGTCTTCCTATCGTCAACTTTTCTATAGAAATGTCTTCCTACCGTCAACTTTTCTATAGAAATGTCTTCCTATCGTCAACTTTTCTATAGAAATGTCTTCCTATCGTCAACTTTTCTATACAAATGTCTTCCTATCGTCTACTTTTCTATAGAAATGTCTTCCTATCGTAAACTTTTCTATAGAAATCTCTTCCTATCTTCAACTTTTCAATAGAAATGTCTTCCTATCGTCAACTTTTCTATAGAAATGTCTTCCTATCGTCAACTTTTCTATAGAAATGTCTTCCTATCGTCAACTTTTCTATAGAAATGTCTTCCTATCGTCAACTTTTCTATAGAAATATCTTCCTATCGTCATTTTTTCTATAGGAATGTCTTCATATCGTCAACTTTTCTATAGAAATGTCTTCCTCTCGTCAACTTTTCTATAGAAATATCTTCCTATCGTCAACTTTTCTATAGAAATGTCTTCCTATCGTCAACTTTTCTATAGAAATGTCTTCCTATCGTCAACTTTTCTATAGAAATGTCTTCCTATCGTCAACTTTTCTATAGAAATGTCTTCCTATCGTCAACTTTTCTATAGAAATGTCTTCCTAACGTCAACTTTTCTATAGAAATGTCTTCCTATCGTTAACTTTTCTATAGAAATGTCTTCCTATAGTAAACTTTTCTATAAAAATTTCTTCCTACCGTTAAACTTTCTGTAGATATGTCTTCTTATCGTCAACTTTTCTATAGAAATGTCTTCCTACCGTCAACTTTTCTATAGAAATGTCTTCCTATCTTCAACTTTTCTATAGAAATGTCTTCCTATCGTCAACTTTTCTATAGAAATGTCTTCCTATCGTCAACGTTTTTATAGAAATGTCTTCCTATCGTCAACTTTTCTTTTGAAATGTCTTTCCATCGTCAACTTTTCTATAGAAGTAACTTCCTATCGTTAACTTTTCTATAGAAATGTCTTCCTATAGTAAACTTTTCTATAAAAATGTCTTCCTACCGTTTAATTTTCTGTAGATATGTCTTCCTATCGTCAACTTTTCTATAGAAATGTCTTCTTATCGTCAACTTTTCTATAGAAATGTCTTCTTATCGTCAACTTTTCTATAGAAATGTCTTCCTATCGTCAACTTTTCTATAGAAATGTCTTCCTATCGTCAACTTTTCTATAGAAATGTCTTCCTACCGTCAACTTTTCTATAGAAATGTCTTCCTATCTTCAACTTTTCTATAGAAATGTCTTCCTATCGCCAACTTTTCTATAGAAATGTCTTCCTATCGTCAACTTTTTTATAGAAATGTCTTCCTATCGTCAACTTTTCTATAGAAGTAACTTCCTATCGTTAACTTTTCTATAGAAATGTCTTCCTATAGTAAACTTTTCTATGAAAACGTCTTCCTACCGTTAAATTTTCTGTAGATATGTCTTCCTATCGTCAACTTTTCTATAGAAATGTCTTCCTATCGTCAACTTTTCTATAGAAATGTCTTCCTATCGTCAACTTTTCTATAGAAATGTCTTCCTATCCTCAACTTTTCTATAGAAATGTCATCCTATCGTCCTTTTTTCTATAGAAATGTCTTCCTATCGTCAACTTTTCTATAGAAATGTCTTCCTATCGTCAACTTTTCTATAGAAATGTTTTCCTATCGTCAACTTTTCTACAGAAATGTCTTCCTATCGTCAACTTTTCTATAGAAATGTCTTCCTTTCGTCATCTTTTCTAAACAAAAACTTTAAATTGTCAATAGAAATATCTCGCTATTGCCATGTTTACCATGGAATTTTTTTTTTTAATATTAACGATTCATCATTCTTTTTTAAACACTTTGATTTATTAGTTATGTTAATTATCTGATAATTTTTTTTTAACTCGATTTGTTCCTGATTTTTCTTTCATATACTGCTACTGGTTGTTTCATTTTTCTTTTATTCTTATTTTTTTTTTTTTTATTTGATCATCAGAAAACTAAATTTAGTTTTAATTGTTTTAGACGACAACTGTCTAAAACCAAAACTTTCAGTTAGTTAAATCCTTTTTCTGACTGCAACTCCAATAGTATTCTCTGAATCTTTTTTGTTCCTCTAGATAATAAATTGCAGTAAAGAATTTTAAACTATAGACAGGATGTAATTAAGACGGAATAATGAATGTGATATTAGATAGTTATCACAGAATCCTTTTTATAAAAGAAATTACAATCAGGAAAAGGAGGTCAATGATTGGCAAGAGAAAATTTTTTTTAAATACTTTAATTTTGTAAATTATTGTAGACGAACGATAAGAGATGCAGGAAACACTTAAAAGCTTTTACATTTTTCCAAAGTAACAGAGATTAATATTAAGAATTTCGAACAGAATTTTAGGAACTTTTTTTAAGGAAAGTTTTTATAAGCTTTTTCCATTAAAAAACAGTTATTTGCTATGAATGAGCTTTTTTAAGCATTTCCCCAAATCAGTTTTATATGAACTCATATCCCAAAAAATGCTTAATCATGAGATTTTTTTTATAGAAAATATATTACGAAAGATTTTTATAAACTTTTTTTTAAAAAAGGGCTCATTCTACAAACAAAAAGCTTTCTTTACAAATAACTTTAAAGATTCTTATAAATTTGCTTGCTCCTTAAAGCTCAAGAATAAACTATTTAACTAAAGAGCTTTTTAAGGAAAAGCTTTTTTGTCAGCTTAGCATTAATACATTTGTTAATTTGTTTTATTTTTTTCACTTTTATTTCAACTTACAATCAATTGAAAGCCCTTAGAGAATTCACCTAAAAATTGCTGTTCATTTTATCGCAACTACTGGCATTAACATGGAAAAAATAGCAAAAAATTTGCGCCCTAGTACAGGAATGGTACAAATGGTTGTTAACATTAAAGCTACAAGAATTTCAAGTTAAAAATTCCCCAAAAGCCTCTCTTTGTTAAAGGCTACAAAACATATGAAATTCCATATAAAAATTTCCATCTGGCTCGGAATTGTTGTAGTGTCTATTTTGTTTGGAATTTCTATATATTTTTACGTTTTTATTTGTTTTGGTCTGTATGAAGGTTTTCATTTAATTTTGCAATGTTTTATTTTTTTTGTTTTATTTTTCATCTGAATTTTATCCACATAGTGTCAGCAATTGACTGTCACCACAGAGATAACGCCGGCGGACAGATAAAATATTTATTAAATATTTTTTTTTTTACTTTTTTTCTGTTGAAAATTCTCTGAAGAAATGTTCGTTTGCATGAATATGCAAGTGGATTTACAGTTTCCATATGAATCTCAATTATTGCTGCTTGTAGCTTTTTCAGTTAAAAAAAATAAATAAATTTAATGAAAATAAAAGTGAAATTGATTGAATTGTTTCCGTAGAGTATAAAGTTTTAAAAATGAAATTAATGCTAATAATTTATATAATTTTTGTTAATTTTATTTTAACTAAAAGTCAAGTATACTTTTCTCAGATCCTTGGATCCTTTTAAATGCTTTACAAGCAAATTTAACTGTAAGCTTTTTTCAAAAAAAATTAATTTAAAAAAAGAGCTTTTTTATATAATTATAATTGCATCATATATCATTTCGAGCAAATTGAGAAAACATTATTTTTTTACTATAAATTGTTAAAAAAAAGTTATATTCTTTTTTGGAATAATTAGTCCTTGAAGTCATAAGACGATGACCTGAGTTATCTGTTTAATTAACTCGCTTTTCTTACTGCCAGAATGATTTGAAAAAAGTAAAAAGTTACGTTTTGGTACTATCATTATGAATAGTAAAAAATTAGAAAATATTTTTTTCGGTATATGAAAACAATTTTTGCTAAAAACAAGCTTTTTAAAAGCTTTTTATGAATATTTTTTTTTTAATGTTTTCAAGTATTTTTACCAAAAAAGAATCACATAATATTTTTCTCATGTTTTATTGACAAAAGCTCCTAAATATAAGCTTTTTTCTGTTATCTTTTAACTTTTTATGAACATATAAAGCTTTTTTCTTAAAGTATTGTAAAAAAACTGTATAAAGCTTTTTTTCTCTATAAACGTTTTATGAGTTTGTGAGATTTGTAATACTTTTTTCTATAAGTACTTTTATAAAAACCTTTTTCACAAAAAAGCTTTTTAGATAAAAGCTCTTTAATATGTATAAGACTTTTTTATATTTATATTATAATATTAAAGCTTGTGTACCATGCTTTCAAGTATTTTTACCAAAAAAAAATCATATAATATTTTTCTCATGTTTTATTAACAAAAGCGCCTTTTTTCTAATATCTTTTATCTTTTTATGAGCATATAAAACTTTTTTCTTTAAGTGTTGTAAAAAAACTGTATAAAGCTTTTTTTTCTCTATAAACATTTTATGAGTTTGTGAGATTTATGAGATTTGTAATACTGTTTTCTATAAGTACTTTTATAAAAACTTTTTTCACAAAAAAGCTTTTTAGATAAAAGCTGTTTAATATAAGACTTTTTTATATTTATGTTATAATATTAAAGCTTGCTTTTATCGAAATAAAGCCACTTTTAGAGCCTTTTTTTTGCAAAAATTGTATAATTTAAGAAATAAGAAAAAAGCTTTAAAAAAAGTATAAAATTACTCAGAAGTGTAGATTTTTATATTCTTTGAAGATTGACATTACACAGGCTAAATTTGGATAGATACTTAACAAAGTGAAACATTTCTAAGAAGCTTTACATCGACAAACAGACAGACGGACGGATAGAGGATTGGACGTTATTAAATCAATACAGAAAATGATTCCGAGTCAATAAGTATACTTAAAGGTGGATTTTGAGCAATACTTTTAAGCTTGACTAACATCAGCACATCTTCAGGATATAAAGAATAACTCTTCCGTAAGCTTTTTTCAAAATAAAAGCAAAAAGGCCTTTTTATGACATTTATAAAATAGTTTTCTTATAAAAAACTTTCTCTTAGCCTTACTCACAAAAAAGCTTATCTTTAAGCTTTTTTCTCATACTGGCATTAATACAAGATTTCTATAAAATTTATTTACTACAAATGCTTTAAGCTTTTCTTTTGATTTTTTTTATCAAAACAATTCTTTTCTAGAAGACAACTTTTCTATAAACTTTCTTCACTTAATTTTTTTAAGCTTTTAAACATTATTTTCTATAATTTTTGTCACATAAAAGCTTTACAAAAAAAGTTTAAAAAGTTGTAAATAGCTTTTTTATGTATTTTAAAAAGCAATGTTTTTACTTGTATAATTCATTTTAATAGAAAGCTTTTCTTTAAAGATTTTCATCAAATACATTAGAAATAAAATATAAGATAAACTTTTTCATAAAAACTGTTTTTAAAAGCTTATAAAAAAGTTGGAATTTAAAAATAACTTTTAGAAAAACAAAAGCTTTTCTAAAAGCTGTAAAGGCTTTTTCAAAAGAAAACTTTTCTTTAAGCTTTTTTAACAAACAAATCAGAAATAAAAGTTTGTTTAAACTTGTTCATAAAAAACGCTTTTCAAAAACTTTTCTACAGGCTTCTTTTAATAAAAATATTCTCATGAGCTTTATTTTAAAAAGTTCACGTTTTTCTCAAAAACCAGCGCCAAGGAATCTTTCTTGTAACCACTCGTCACTAAAAGAAGTTCAAAAAGCTGTTTTTAATTTGTTTTTCAATTGACCGAGATACATAGGTTCTGAGCTCGAAACCCATTAAAAGCTCTAATTTATATTATTATTTTAATATTTATTAATTTATATCTTAAACTAAACCTAGAGTATAACTTAAAGCTAAATTTTACTATGAACTTTTAAAACTAATTACAACTGATTTTTCCTCTTCCTACCCGGCCTCACGGTCAAAACCGACTGCGGCAGTTCACCGTTCAACAAATTTTTACCCGCCTTAGTAGCCGCCAACAAACGCCTCTCATGAACCTTCCGATGTTTAGTCAAATGATCTGAGCGAGCAAAACATTTGGCACAAAAATCACACTTATAAGGCTTGACACCCGAATGCGAACGACGATGACGAGCCAATTCGTCTGATCTAGAAAATCTCCAGGTGCAGTTGGTCCAGTTACAGATATAAGGTTTCTCGCCTAAATGACGGCGTAGGTGTGCCTTGAGATGAGCTGGCTTGGCATAGATTTTGCGGCATTCGCCAAAGGTGCAGGGATAAATTTTTTCCGTTAATGAAGGAGATGAGGGAGGTGTTAAGGTGAGCTTGAGGTTTTCGGCACTTTCTTGCAGGAAATGTTCACAGTTATCGGTGCACAAGGGGGTTTTCTCGGGTAGAAAGTCCACTAATTCTGGTATCTCGATATAGTTGTCCAGGAATTTCTCCTCCCAGTCGGACAGATCTTGGTTGAGGTAACTTAATGAAGGGGGACTATAATCTTCTAGGGAATCTGAGGAATTGTTGAGTAAATAATCCAAATTGGCTTGTATTTGTTTTTCCTGTAAATCCAAGATTTGGGGATGCTGATAGCAAGAGTCTTCATTGTGTTTGAGAAAATAGTTGGAGGTTTCCGAAAAATTGTTGTTGTTGATTGCGGGTTCATAATTAGAGGTGGATTCTTCTTCGAGATATAAAGAGTTCGAAGACCAGGAGTTGTAGTCTTGTTCGATTTGCTCGTTTAGATCACAAAATAATTGTTGAAAGCCACCATCAGCAAAAAAATCCATGATGTTTTCACTTGTACTGAGTTTTGGGAAATAACTTATAATTCCTATAGTTTGAAGGTATTTAAATGTTTTTTTAGGTTATGAATTTTTTTTATTAAATTTTGTTTTAATTTAAAATTTTTATCATTTTCATAATTCTGGGAATTTCTTCTTTTTTTCAATAATAATTTTGGGAAATTTTATTTTTTTCTCTTAATAAAAAATTATCTTTTTTGTCACTCAAGCTTGAACTGTTTCTATCAAAACTGTTGAATTATAACTAAAATTGTCATTTGATCTTGTTGAGGTTTTAAATATTTATAAAATATGTTTAACACAAAATAATCATAATTTGTAAATTAATTATCATTTTCGAAAAAACAGAAAAAAAACCCAATTCATTTTTGCCTTCCTCATATCAAACAACTCATTTGCATTTTTTTTTTTTTTTTCTTCACTTCAAATCTATCAGATACCTCGAATTATGCGGCGAGTGAGTGTGTGCCAGAGTCCTCCCCAGGGATTAATTTTAAATTTGGTGGAAAAAATCAATACATTCATTAGTTTGTTTATTATAATTTAAAAATCATTTGTAATCGAGCACACGTTCTAAGTGTGAACGAACAACATCAAATAACATGTGTGAAATGATTTGTTGAGTTCTTGTTCATACTCATACTCACACTCATGTGCGTGAGCTGACTTTAGATCAGTCTTCGGCAAACTCATGCACAAACTCATTGTTGTTGTGTGTTCTTGGTACTCTCTCTCTTTCTCTCTTTCTCTATTTCTCTCTTTATTTCTATCTCTCTTTCTCTCTCTCTCTCTCTCTCTCTCTCTCTCTTTCTTACTCTTTCTATTCTTTCTATTTTTCATAATGATCGTTAAGACAATAAATCTCATCTTATCTGTATATGCCTCAACATGTGTGAGAGCATAAAATATAAGCCTTTAAGGGTGACTTTTTGCCGACTTCTGCTTTAGAGTAATACTTATGTGTATTTTGGTTCATGTACACTTTTGTTGCTATTTTTTCATTTCAATTTCAATTCCATCATCATTTCCAGATGTCACTTGTTTCTGTCAAAAAGTGTACCAATCAGTAACAGGCGATTTGATGTGATTTTTGTTTATTTTGTTTCGTTGACGCCAAATTAATTACTTATATTTAGAGTGTTTTGCTTTAAATGGTTCTCATGTGTATAAAAACGTAATTATTTATTTAATCGAATATAATAAAACATAACAAATAAACAAAAACTGCATTTTCTGCAGACTAGGAAAATACCTTGAACAATTTTGAGCTGCTGATGATAATTTTGTAATAAAATAAATTTGGTTCTGGTTATACAGATGAAGCCATGTGGTTTTTTTAGATAGTTTGAGGTCAGTTGTCATAGAAATTGATATCAGCAAGATATCTTCAAATTATAATTAGAACATACAAAAATGTAAAAAAAAAAAATTTTTAAGTTTTTCATATAAAATTAAAAAAAATTTAATTTTTAAAGTTTTTCATATAATATTAGCAAGATATCTTTAAATTATAAATAGAACATATAAATCAAGTTTTTCATACAAAAATGTCAAACAATTTTTTTAAAGTTTTTCATATAAAAATTTAAAAAAAATTAATTTTTAAAGTTTTTCATATAATATTAGCAAGATATCTTTAAATTATAAATAGAACACATAAATCAAGTTTTTCATACAAAAATGTCAAAAAAAAATTTTTTTAAGTTTTTCATATAAAAATTAAAAAAAAAATAATTTTTAAAGTTTTTCATATAAAAATAAAAAAAAATTAATTTTTAGTATAAAAGATAAGTGATCACAGGATTTCGTTATTTTGGCTCTATCTATTATAATTAACGATAAAATTACGTTTCAAGTTTTTCATATAAAAATTAAAAAAAAAATAAGTTTTATTTTTGAATTCGTTATTTTGAGTTTAAAGTTTTTTATATAAAAACTTTACAAAAATTAATTTTGGATATGAAAATTTAGTCATCACAGAATATCGTTATTTTGACTCTATCCATCATAACTAAACAGAAAATTGAGTATAAAAAAATTTTATACAAAAATTTCAAAAAAATAAGATTTTGGTATGAAAAATTAGTGATCACAGGATTTCGTTATTTTGGCTCTATCTATCATAGTTAACGATAAAATTGAGTTTAAAGTTTTTCATATGAAAATTAAAAAAAAAGTACATTTTTGGCATGAAACATTAGTGAGCACCGGATTTTCTTATTTTGCCTCTATCTCTCATAATTAACGAAAAAAATAAGTTTAAAGTTTTTCTTATAAAAATTAAAAAAAATCAATTTTTGGTATGAAAAATTCGTGATCACAGGATTTTGTTATTTTTGCTATATGTATCATTATTAACGAGAAAATTGAGTTTAAAGTTTTTCATATAAATATTTCAAAAAATCCAATTTTTGGTATAAAAAATAAATGATCACAAAATTTCGTATTTTACCTCTATCATAGTTAAAGAGAAAATTGAGTTTAAAGTTTTTCATATAAATATTTCAAAAATATAAAAATTAGTGATAACAGGATTTCGTTATTTTGCCTCTATCTCATGCTTAATGAGATATTTGAGTTTAAAGCTTTTTATATAGAAATTAAAAAAAAAATGTTGGTTTGAAAACTAAGTGTTCATAGGAGTTCGTTATTTTGGCTCCATCTATTACAGTTAACGAGAAAATTGAGTTTATAGTTTTTCAAATAAAAATTTCGAAAAAAAAAAATATTAAAAAATTAGTAATCAGAGGATTTCGTTATTTTGGCTCTATCTATCAAAATTAACGAGAAAATTGGCTTTAAAGTTTTTAATATAAAAATTTAAAAAAATCGATTTTTGGTATGAAAAATTAGTGATCGCAGGATTTCGTTATTTTGGCTCTATCTATCATAGTTAACGAGAAAATCAAGTTAAAAGTTTTTCATTTAAAAATTTAAAAAAAAATCAATTTTTGGTATGAAAATTAGAGATTACAGAAATTTGTTATTTTGGCTCTATCTATCATAATTATCGAGAAAATTGAGTTTAAATTTTTCATATAAAAATTTCAAATAAAATCAATTTTTGATATGAAAAATTGGTGATCACATGATTTTGTTATTTTGTTCCTATCTGTCATAATTAACGAGAAAATCAAGTTTGAAATTTTTCATATAAAAATTTCAAAAAAAATCAATTTTTGGTATGAAAAATTTTGAACACTCTCATTGTGTTTCATCTCCTTTGAGATTCTACTGTTGCTTTCAATTTGATTGAATTGCCTTTAGTATTTGGACAAATTTTGTAAATCTACTATGAATGACCACTAATTGATGAAGGTATTCAAGCATTTTTGTTTTGTAATTTAGTAAAACATGGTTTAGTGGTTTATATAAATGATTTAGTTAAAACGCCATTTAATTAGAGATAAAGTGTTAATGTAAATTGGTTCAGTAGGTGTGAAATATTAGATGTAAAGGAATTTGAATCAATTTTGGGAACACGAAATAAATTTTAAAATTTATGGAAAGTACTCATTTAAGCTTAAAATCAGATTCACAAATTTCATAAGAAAAGCTTTGCTACTAAAGCTTTTATTCAAAAAATTAAATTTTGTCATACTAGACGTATGATTGATATCAATTAATGGGTGGTTTTGGAAAAAGTTTAATAAAATAAAAACTGTAAGAGAAAGAGGAAATAGCTCAAGAGATAATGAAAGCTTAGAAATGCAACTTAAAAGTTACTGAAATATATTTTTAAAGTTAGTGCTGAATTTCCCAATAAACTTAAGAAAAAAAGGAGGATATAATTTTTAAGATTTTAATTTTCAAAATTAACATAAAAATTTTACTAAACTTCTTTATATGAAATTTTATTTTGTCCAAAAATTTTATACTAGATTTCCCAAAAATTGGCAAAATTTCCTCTATATTTTTAAAATATTATATTCCTTAAATTTCTCTCGTGATTCATTTGCGCAGCTTTAATTAAAAAACTTGCGGATGTTTTTATGATTTCATCATCCTAAAAATAATTCCACAAAACAATGGAACACGTTTAAGGCATGTATGTGCATGTTCAGGTAATTGTATGCGGATTCTTTCTATATATTTCATTTATTATACAAAGAAATATTTTTAGAAAAGTAGTAAATTTCAACAAATTTATTTCATGTTGGTTTTGGAATTTAGTTTTTTAGTTGCGGAAAACGAAATGGTTTCGCGTGTTGTTTTTTTTTTTTTTTTGCAGAACCACATGTTTTTGAAGGATATTTGTTAAAGAAAGGATAATAATGAATTTGAAATAAAAAGTTTTTGGATTTATAAATAAATTTGGGGAAACAATGGGAGGTTTTGAAGAAAAGATATAAGAATAAGTTAAGTTATTGTAAGGCAACTATTGGGAAACCCTTACTATTATATCCAGTGGATTTTCGCAGGATGCCCCTTATTTTTATAGAGACAATGGGAGGTTTTGAAGATAATATATAAGAATAAGTTTAGATATTGTAAGTCAACTATTAGAAAACCCTTACACTTATATCCAATGGATCTCTGCAGGATGCCCCTTATTTTTATAGAGACAATCTTAAGGCGATACAAAATACTATATTGGCGCCATATAGAACTTGGCAGAATATAGAACTTGTCTCAGAAATATTGTTTATATCTTGACTATATCTTGACTATAAGACGTCTCGACTATTGTGTGTATTCATAATATTCTGTCTCATCTTTTTCTTGACTTAAGTCTGTTTAGACTTCAGTTTTTTTTTTTCCTTAGAGTCTGTCTCGACTCTATTTTGACTCTTGTATCTCTCGATTTTAGTCTGTCTCAACTGTAATCTCTGTCGACTAAAGTCTCTCATGATTTTAATCTCTATCTACTATAGTCTCTCTCGATTATAGTCTCTCACGACTACAGTGTCTATCCACTATAATCTCTCGACTATAGTCCTTTTCGACTATAGTCTTTTTTGACTATAGTGTGTCTTCACTATAAATTGTCTTGACAAAAGTATGCCTCAACTATAGTTTGTCTCGACTATTGTCTCTAACGACTATGTCTCGACTATAATCTGTCTCGACTGTAGTGTGTCTTGACTATATTTTGTCATAACTACAACATTTTTCAACTATAGTCTGTACTATAGTCTTTTTCAACTATTGAGTGTCTCGACTATAGCCTGTCTCGGCTATATTCTGTTTTGACTATAGTCATTCTTGACTATAATCTATCGCGAATATTGTCTGTCTCTCTACTAAAGTCTGTCTCGAAAATAGTTTTCGACTTCAATATGTCTCTACTAACTCCATTATGTCTCTACTGTCTAAATTGACTATATTTTATATATAATCTGTCTCGACTTTATTTTGGCTTAGCTAGAACCAGTCTCGACTGTAAATAGTGTGTCTTTACTCTGTCTTATCATTTTATAACTATAATCCACTTATCTCGACTCTATGCTGCTTATAATCTATCTAGACCATAGCTTGTCTCAATAAAGTCTATCCTGACCATAGTCTGACTCGACTTTAATATAGTTTTTTTCGTCTCAAGTGTCTGAATTGACGTTGTCTGAACTCTAGTGTGTCTCTGCTATATCTTGATTCAACATGTCTTGACTACAATCTTTCTAGACCAGGGTTTTTTATACTATAGTCTATCTCGATTCTATCCTGGCTATAATCTGTTTCGACTATAGTGTCTCGATTGTATCTATCTCGACCATACTTTAAACTATTTCGACAGTGGTTTATCTCGACTGCAGTTTGACTTGGTGGTGGTCTCGACTATAGTGTGTCTAGACTATTAACTGTCATGATTATAACCCATCTCGGCTTTAGTATGTCTCGACTATAAAGTTTCTCGACTATTGTGTGTCTCGACTATAGAGTATCTCTACTATTGTATGTCTCGACTATAGTCAGTCTTGGCTTTAAATTGTCTCTACTATATTCCGTCTTGACTATAACCTGTCTTGATTAAAGTCTGTATCGATTATAGTTGGTCTTGCCATTGCCTATTTCGACTATATTCTATCTCGTCTATAGTGAGTCCCGACTAAATTCTGTCATGATTATAATCTATCTCCTTTTTAGCCTATCTCGACTAATGAGTATTTCGACTATTGTGTGTCTCGACTATTATCTGTCTCGACTAAAGTCAGTCTTGACTATAAATTAACTATACTTTATTCCGTCTTGACTATAACCTGTCTTGATTAAAATCTGTATCGATTATTGTTGGTCTTGTCATCGCCTATTTCGGCTATATTCTATATCGTCTATAGTTTGTCTCGACTAAGTATAAGTAGAGCTGGTTCTTCTTGTAATAAATATTTCCCTCTTTAAATTTTTATTTAGTTTTAGATCAATTTCCAAAACCCCTTACAGTTTTATTTGTACATCCCTCTACAACATTGTTTTCCACTTTTCCGCCATCACCTGCTTTAGCTTAAACTTAAGCATTTAATTAACCCCAAACAACTTTGTATGTTCATTAGCTGCTTTTTTAAAACTTTAGAGTTTAGCCATTCGTGTTTAAAGTGCAAATTGCTGCAACTATATGAGCAACTTTTATAGCTGCTACTAAAACTCTATACGGACGTTAATAAACTATAACCTCTTTTCTGCTGCTTAAGTCTTTTATTGAGGTGAAAGGGGTCACTTAAGCATGACTAAGTGAGTGCGAAACTGCTTTAATCAAATACATTTTGTCACACTTTCTCTATTTAAGGAAATTTCTTTAACATTTTTAAAACAAAAATACTATTAAATACTATTTAATCTAATTAGGTTTAAATTTTTTGAGTTAATTACAAAAGAATGTGTTAGATTGTTTTAGGTTGTCACAAATCTAGTTAATATCTCGTTGTGTTGTTCCAATATTTCTGAGTTATTTAGTTCTTTTCAAAGCTTTCTGTTTCTATTTTAATTTTTATGAATTTCATTAGAAAAACCTTATTACTTAATATTTTATTTGAAAAATAAAATTTTGTAATACTGAACGTATGATTGATATTAATTAATGGGTTGATTTAGAAAAATATTAATAACTCAAAAGCTATAATGGATAAAGAAAATAATTAAACTACAAATAAAAGCTAAGAAATAAAGCTAACATATAACAAAGATAAGTCCTTTAAAATATATACCAAAATCTATAATAAACTAAAGGAATGAAAGAAAATAAAATTTTAAAAATATTATTTTTCAAAAAAATATAAAAATTAGTTAAAATTTATTCAAAAATGTATAATATTTTTAAAGCTTCTAGCTTTGTTTTTAAAACTTTAATTCCTCAATAACTCATAAGCAATTTAAAAAAGATCTTATTTCTTTCTTTAAAATTTTATATTTAAACTGTAAACAACCACCATTGCCAATATAACCATAAATCCATCAATTTAATCCAATTAAGTTCTAAATAAATAAAATTCTTGATATTTTTCAAACTTCTCTATTCGTTAGCGTTAAATTTATTTATCTATTGAATTATTTATTTAAGTTAGAAGAAGAAAAATTAAGACATCCACTTAGTTTATGTAACAAGATATTATGGCCCACATACAATTAGTTAAAATATTATATATCCTGAATATAACTAGGAAAGCTCCATACAAGTAAAGTCTCTTCTAATAACATAAACAAGCTGTTAAATTCCAAAATATGTTTGCAAAGTGTTGTCCCCTGAAGCAAAGTGTCTGTTATCTTCCGGTTGACTACTTTAACGCATATACAAGTACATTGAACATATTTATGTATACATACAACTATAATAACATACATTGATATATATAAGCTAGTTATAGTGTTAAATACATATATGTTACAAATAATATCCTTCAAATTTGTTACACCACATACATTTACCAAAAGGGAAGTCTCTATTGGTATTTCCACGGAAATGTCCGCCAGTCAGCAGCAAATCTCTAACATACTCATACATCTCTCGAAAATTTCTGTCATATTTCGAAAATTCACTCAAGCAAAAAATTTGAAATATTTTGTTACTAATCCTGTCCAATTGATATAAATGAATGTTAACGCAATTGGGGGAAATATATTTTTAGTTTTTCAACAAAATATATAAGATATTTTCAAAACATTTTCCAGTTAAAGTTGTCTAAATAATCGCTGATGTACAACAAATTTTATGACACATTTGATAAGTGCAATCAAAAAAAAAATATATTGAATCATCGAATCGGAAAGAATATTAGTAAAGAATTAAGTTTTAAACCTAAACATGAGCTTCAAATTGTTGCTGATTGTCGAATAGTCTAAAATTTCCAGCGAAAATGTATTGCAGATTAAATAAAATATAAAAGTGTTTGGGGAGAAACAAGAATTTAATGAACCCAAATACTAACACTTCTACTTATACAAAGTACTTTTATACGACTAGTTATGTAACTATTTTATTTCTTATACTAAAACTAAATTTAAAAAAATATAAATTTAACTCTTGCAACAAATACTTTCCCCTCTTTTCAGCGGAACAACAGGAAGTCCTTTATTATAGAAATTTTCTATAGCCCCTCCACATCATTATCCCCATCACTGACATTTGTGTGTTCACTTGGGCTTTGATCAAGTACAATTTTTGAAATATTACTAAACATTTCTTTTTGTCCTCAAGTGTTATTCTTTTCTATAGAAAATCAAGAGAGCTCGACTAAGAACTAAAAATTGAAAGCATGACTCTTTTAAATTTGAATAAATAAAAGACTGACTTACAAAATGGCAGACTTTTTGTATAAGAACATTTTACTAAAAGATAATTTTTTGGTTGATTTAAGGTTCTTGTATTTAACTACAACACTTACTAAAGCATAGCTATAGAAATAAATTGTTAGAAAAAAGTGTAGCATATTTTATGGCTGGTTTAATATAATCAATAGATTTTTACAAATTTTTGTACAAACATTTTAATTATCAGTTATATTAGAATATTTATTATGTTAGTACAGCCGTTATAACTATCGTTTGGAATATGGATCTAAATCATTTGGAATATGGATCTAAAATCTGCAGCATAACTTAGGGCGCTAGATAAGGTACGATAATAAATTTAGCACAACAATAAATTAAATATTGTTAGTTTTATTACCGAATTAATATATCCAAATTAATTCAGATATTGAAATAAAAATCATCTTTCTTGGGTAGTTTTAAATTTAAGTTAAACACAAAAAAATTGTAGATAAAAACAATTCCACAATTTACCTGTAGTCAATACATGAATATTCAAAATAGAAAAATTTAAGTACCCAAGTTTAAAAATTGATTTAATATGACACAAATGTTTACTCTCTACATACTTTAATCTTTTAACACTATATTTAACATTAATAATATGAATCCTTACATGGCTTAAGCCAACATATGACAGATATAGACTTGCAATGAATTTTTTCAATTTCGGTTTTCACGTTTAACGATTTCATTTAAAAATTTATGTAAAAACAGGATAATAAAAAACTGTGTAACAATTCAAAAAAATAATAATTTTAAATAATCCCACAAAAGTAAGTGAATGCAAATGAACAGCTGAGGGTTTTTAATGTCAAAACTAATGAAGAGATTTGTACAAAAATGAAACCAATGGAAATCTTTAATAGAAAAGAGGTCAAATATAACTAGACTATGACTAGACTATGACTAGACTATGACTAGACTATGACTAGACTATGACTAGACTATGACTAGACTATGACTAGACTATGACTAGACTATGACTAGACTATGACTAGACTATGACTAGACTATGACTAGACTATGACTAGACTATGACTAGACTATGACTAGACTATGACTAGACTATGACTAGACTATGACTAGACTATGACTAGACTATGACTAGACTATGACTAGACTATGACTAGACTATGACTAGACTATGACTAGACTATGACTAGACTATGACTAGACTATGACTAGACTATGACTAGACTATGACTAGACTATGACTAGACTATGACTAGACTATGACTAGACTATGACTAGACTATGACTAGACTATGACTAGACTATGACTAGACTATGACTAGACTATGACTAGACTATGACTAGACTATGACTAGACTATGACTAGACTATGACTAGACTATGACTAGACTATGACTAGACTATGACTAGACTATGACTAGACTATGACTAGACTATGACTAGACTATGACTAGACTATGACTAGACTATGACTAGACTATGACTAGACTATGACTAGACTATGACTAGACTATGACTAGACTATGACTAGACTATGACTAGACTATGACTAGACTATGACTAGACTATGACTAGACTATGACTAGACTATGACTAGACTATGACTAGACTATGACTAGACTATGACTAGACTATGACTAGACTATGACTAGACTATGACTAGACTATGACTAGACTATGACTAGACTATGACTAGACTATGACTAGACTATGACTAGACTATGACTAGACTATGACTAGACTATGACTAGACTATGACTAGACTATGACTAGACTATGACTAGACTATGACTAGACTATGACTAGACTATGACTAGACTATGACTAGACTATGACTAGACTATGACTAGACTATGACTAGACTATGACTAGACTATGACTAGACTATGACTAGACTATGACTAGACTATGACTAGACTATGACTAGACTATGACTAGACTATGACTAGACTATGACTAGACTATGACTAGACTATGACTAGACTATGACTAGACTATGACTAGACTATGACTAGACTATGACTAGACTATGACTAGACTATGACTAGACTATGACTAGACTATGACTAGACTATGACTAGACTATGACTAGACTATGACTAGACTATGACTAGACTATGACTAGACTATGACTAGACTATGACTAGACTATGACTAGACTATGACTAGACTATGACTAGACTATGACTAGACTATGACTAGACTATGACTAGACTATGACTAGACTATGACTAGACTATGACTAGACTATGACTAGACTATGACTAGACTATGACTAGACTATGACTAGACTATGACTAGACTATGACTAGACTATGACTAGACTATGACTAGACTATGACTAGACTATGACTAGACTATGACTAGACTATGACTAGACTATGACTAGACTATGACTAGACTATGACTAGACTATGACTAGACTATGACTAGACTATGACTAGACTATGACTAGACTATGACTAGACTATGACTAGACTATGACTAGACTATGACTAGACTATGACTAGACTATGACTAGACTATGACTAGACTATGACTAGACTATGACTAGACTATGACTAGACTATGACTAGACTATGACTAGACTATGACTAGACTATGACTAGACTATGACTAGACTATGACTAGACTATGACTAGACTATGACTAGACTATGACTAGACTATGACTAGACTATGACTAGACTATGACTAGACTATGACTAGACTATGACTAGACTATGACTAGACTATGACTAGACTATGACTAGACTATGACTAGACTATGACTAGACTATGACTAGACTATGACTAGACTATGACTAGACTATGACTAGACTATGACTAGACTATGACTAGACTATGACTAGACTATGACTAGACTATGACTAGACTATGACTAGACTATGACTAGACTATGACTAGACTATGACTAGACTATGACTAGACTATGACTAGACTATGACTAGACTATGACTAGACTATGACTAGACTATGACTAGACTATGACTAGACTATGACTAGACTATGACTAGACTATGACTAGACTATGACTAGACTATGACTAGACTATGACTAGACTATGACTAGACTATGACTAGACTATGACTAGACTATGACTAGACTATGACTAGACTATGACTAGACTATGACTAGACTATGACTAGACTATGACTAGACTATGACTAGACTATGACTAGACTATGACTAGACTATGACTAGACTATGACTAGACTATGACTAGACTATGACTAGACTATGACTAGACTATGACTAGACTATGACTAGACTATGACTAGACTATGACTAGACTATGACTAGACTATGACTAGACTATGACTAGACTATGACTAGACTATGACTAGACTATGACTAGACTATGACTAGACTATGACTAGACTATGACTAGACTATGACTAGACTATGACTAGACTATGACTAGACTATGACTAGACTATGACTAGACTATGACTAGACTATGACTAGACTATGACTAGACTATGACTAGACTATGACTAGACTATGACTAGACTATGACTAGACTATGACTAGACTATGACTAGACTATGACTAGACTATGACTAGACTATGACTAGACTATGACTAGACTATGACTAGACTATGACTAGACTATGACTAGACTATGACTAGACTATGACTAGACTATGACTAGACTATGACTAGACTATGACTAGACTATGACTAGACTATGACTAGACTATGACTAGACTATGACTAGACTATGACTAGACTATGACTAGACTATGACTAGACTATGACTAGACTATGACTAGACTATGACTAGACTATGACTAGACTATGACTAGACTATGACTAGACTATGACTAGACTATGACTAGACTATGACTAGACTATGACTAGACTATGACTAGACTATGACTAGACTATGACTAGACTATGACTAGACTATGACTAGACTATGACTAGACTATGACTAGACTATGACTAGACTATGACTAGACTATGACTAGACTATGACTAGACTATGACTAGACTATGACTAGACTATGACTAGACTATGACTAGACTATGACTAGACTATGACTAGACTATGACTAGACTATGACTAGACTATGACTAGACTATGACTAGACTATGACTAGGCTATGACTAGACTATGACTAGACTATGACTAGACTATGACTAGACTATGACTAGACTATGACTAGACTATGACTAGACTATGACTAGACTATGACTAGACTATGACTAGACTATGACTAGACTATGACTAGACTATGACTAGACTATGACTAGACTATGACTAGACTATGACTAGACTATGACTAGACTATGACTAGACTATGACTAGACTATGACTAGACTATGACTAGACTATGACTAGACTATGACTAGACTATGACTAGACTATGACTAGACTATGACTAGACTATGACTAGACTATGACTAGACTATGACTAGACTATGACAATTTATTTGTGTTCGTTTTTTGTGTTCTTTTTTTAAGTAATTTGTCTTGTTGCTTAATTTATGCTTATATTTTAAATTCCTGATTTTTTAGGCAATTACTTTGGTTTTTTGGTGGATATAACTTTTTATTATCCTTTTTTTTAATTATTCCGTTTTAATTGGCTTTTAAATGTTGGTTGAAATATCTTCATTTTAATGTTGGGATTTCAAGGGATTTTATGGTTTATGTGTTTTTAGGATAAAGTATCATTTTAGGCTTTTGTTGTAAAGGAATGAGGTTCTTCGTGTAGGGTTTAAAGGGTGGAGGATTAATATTAGCAACAAGGAAATGTTAGGGTTATAGTATCATTTTAGGCTTTTGTTGTAAAGGAATGAGGTTCTTCGTGTAGGGTTTAAAGGGTGGAGGATTAATATTAGCAACAAGGAAATGTTAGGGTTATTTTTAAGAAAATTTAAATATTAAATTAAACTGATATTAAAGAAAGATGAAAAAATATTTCGAAATTTTTTTTAAGAAAACTTCTGTTATAATTGCAAATGTTTGAGACCTTTTTTGTTGATTGTTTGTTAATTTAATTGTTTTCTAAAGTGTCAGATTTTTCTATTTTTGTCAAATTGCTTTTAATTTTGTAGTTTTTCCCCTTTCATTACTGATTGATTTGCTGTTTGTTTATTTTTCTAGTTTAGTAGTTCCCTTTTCCGTTTGGCAAATGAATTTTTAAATTAATTTTCTTTTCCTAAGCAAACTTAACATTTCTTAAACATTTGACAACTTTTCAAATTAATGAACTTCTCTGACAGCAAACATTTGTTTAAGTCAAAGAATTTTTGTTAAAATAATACACTGTTACACAAAAGTGAAGAAAAAATCAGGGAAAAGTTTATTTTTTATAATTTTTTTTTTAAATGTAGAAAAAGGACATTCTAAGCACTAGGTTTTAGTTAAGGTTATATGAGCGAAACTTGGGGAGGTCATAGAGGATATTTTGCTGTATTCATTTCGAAAATTTCAAGTGATTTGACAAAAGTTTAATTGGTTTGTGAATATATAAAAAATATTTTTATTTTGATTTTTATACCAAAAATTATTCAGTGGTAAAAATTAAATGAAAAAAGTGTTTAAAATTTATGCTGCAGTTCTGTTTTAATATTTTTATTTATATATCAAAAAAGGACATTCCGGAAACTTGATTATAGTTAACAGATTTAAAGCGAAAATTAGTTAGGTCATAGAGAATATTTTGCTCTGTTCATTTTGAAATTTTCAAGTAATTTGACAAAAGTTTTAGTTACTTGCTCCTTTTTAAAAAAATATATTTTTTTAATTTTGACCCCAAAAGTATGCTTAATAAAAGAAAAGTATTGCTGTTAGAGATTTCATTTTTTTGTAGCTCAGTGTTTTTAGGTTTATTTCTCTCTATCATTATTCCATTTTAACTTTGATTTATTTCTAATCCAGATAGTGAATTAAATCGAAAGAAGATAAATTAAGGAAAAAAGTAGTTTTTAAAAAAATACAAATAAAGTTTTGTTTAAGCAAATTAATCAAGTCAACAGCAGATAGAAAGAGAATGAACAAATCTTGATGATTTTTCAGCAATTATAGTTAATGTGTTCAGAAAAAACTTACATTTTTTAAACAAACCATAAAAGTGCAAAAGCCTTGCAATAAAATTTTATTTTGTTTATGAAATTTTTCAACTCAAATATCAAACTATAGAATCGAGGCTTTCCACATAATACTAAATATTTATTGTGATCATAAATGGAAACATACTAAAGCCCTTGAGCCTTTAGTCATAAGCATATGTAGATGTAAATGTGAGTCCCTGTAAGTGATTGTTCAACAAATGTGTTAATCCTTGACACATTTGTGCAAGCATATATGCAGGTATGTGTGTATATATAAATGAGTAATTTGAAACAATAAACTCTTGATTGCTACATCATATCATTATGTTAATACCATTTAAAGGTATTTCAATTGAGTTGGCTTTTGGCTCAATCATCATAAAAATAAATTAAAATAATTTAATTAAAACTGTTAAAGGCATTTTTATTTAAATGAAAAATTTTGCCCTCAAAAAAATATATTTTAATTTTAAATCAAAATTTTTGATTTATCATCAATTTTAAACTACCCTTAATTTTCAGTTTTATAATATATGCAAAATTTTTAGAGATTTTGCATGACTTCATTTTGGAAATGTGAAAATTTGCTTAACATAAAAAAAAATTGCGAAAATTGTTCCAGTTTAAAATTCACTCGTCACTTTATTATCTTATAGAAAAAGCAGCTCGAAAATCCCTATGACATTTGCAATGATTTCAATAAGCCATCCAAAATAGTGCGAGGGCTAGCAGTTTGAGTGTCTGAAAAATATAGGCAATATTAATGACAAACTAATTTTTTAGTATTTAAATCCTAGACAAGGAATAACTAAAAATTCTATAAAGAAAAGTATTAATTCCGATCTCAATTATACTAAAAGCTTACCATAAAAGATCAGGTATTTTTTATCAGAACTGGTCGGTCACTTAATAATCTTAATAAAAAAACAAAAAAAAAATTATATGACAAAAAAGGATATTCTAAAAACTATCTTTAATTCTAAGCAAAATCATTGAAATTTCTACAGCTAATAAAGGACATTTTAAACTATTCATATTCCAAGTTTCAAAGGAATTGAGGAGCTATTACAGATTTGAAAGGATTTTAAAACAACAAAATATTTGAAAACTGTTTATTTAACATTTAATAGAAGTAAATAACACTTCTAGATCATTTCCTCCTATAATTACTAAAATGTTTATATATTTTGTTTATATGACAAAAAAAGGACATTATACCAACTGTGTTAATTATAAAGATAAATCGCTGAAATTTGCATAGCTTTTAAAGCGATATTGCTCAATTTTAAATCGTTTATTTAATATATTTTTAAAAAATAATAACACATTAAGATCATTTTCTCTAATAATTACTAATATTTGTATATGACTTTTTTATTATGATCAAAAAAGGACACTCTGTCAACTGCTTAGATATTAAGAAAATTCAATAAAATTTGAACAGATTTTAGAGCGCATTTTGAGTTATTCATATTCCAGGTTTCAAACAAATTGTTAAATTTTTATAGATTTGAAAGGACCTTGAAGCAATAAAATATTTGTATATAGATTTTTTAATATTTATAATAATATTTTTTTAAAATAAAACACTTGTAGCTGATTTTCTAATATTTTTACTGATAATTTTATATATTTTTTCCTATATGACTTAAAAAGGACATTCTACCAATTGCTTTTGAGTTTAAACATAACCAATAAAACTTGTACAGCTAATGGAGAACATTTTTTCCTATTTATATTCAAAGATTCACTTGAGTAGAGAAACGTTTTCAGATTTAAGATAAATTTAAAATTTTTTAAACATTTACTAGAAGTTAATTAGAGTTATAGACCCTTATCCGTCAATATTATTAAATATTTAAATTGATTTAAATTGTATGGGATAAAAGTACATTCCACCAACTGTCTTAAAGTTAAAGAAAACACATTTACATTTATAAAGCTAATAGAGAATATGTTATGCTTTAGATATGATAAGATTTAAATGAATAGGCCAACGTTAAAAGTTTTTATAGAAATTTTAAAAGTTATATTTTAAAGTTTTTTGAACTCTAATAATTAATTATATTTTGATTGGTTCTTCTGATACGAAAAAAGGACATTCCACTAATACTCTTAAAATTATAAGAAAATTTATAAAATTTGTATAGTTTATAGAAGACATTTCGGGCTAATCTCATGAAACGTTTCACATAAATTTATAAACTTTTATAGACTTAAAACAAATTTAAAAATTTTTGCATTAAACATTTTTTTATTTGACATTTATTAGAAATCTACAATATTTTTAGACAATTTTTGTAAAGTAATAACATTTATTATTATTGATTGTACTTATAAAGCAATAAAGGACATTCTATAAACTATCTAAGACTAAAAACTAAATTATTGAAATTTGTATGGGTTAAAGAGGACATTTAATGGTATTCGTATTCTAAGTTTCAAATAATTTGAGAGAAATTTAAATATTTTAAAGGAGCTTAAATAATTTTAGTGAAAAATTTTTTTTAAATAACATTATAACAATCTTTTAAGACTTCTATATCATATTCTTGAAAGAGTTCTCAGTGTTACTGATTTTAAATAAATATATCGAAAAAAAGGATATTCTACCAATTGTTTTTAATTAAAAGGAAAATTAACGAAACTTTGGCGGGTTGAACGGAACACTTAGAGCCATTTATTTTCAAAGTTTTACATGATTTGAGATAGCCAATCATGATTTGAGATAGTCAATTCTAGGTATTTGAATTTGTTAAATTATTTTAAATTCTTTGTTATCATATATGTAAAGTTTAAAAACTATTTATTCGTTTGGCAAACTGCAAATGATATCCTTATCTTTGTTAACCCATATCCAGCTTATTTTAACTTTACTCCTGAAACATTTCTCTCCATCCTCCTACTAAACCGAAAAAAAAAACGATATTAAAATTTTTATGCTAAACTACTATTGAACAGATAACTAAAGACTGTATTAAAATAGAAATGATTTTCTTCTATATTGTCATCCGAAAAAAATGTTTGTCAAAATTCTATACACGAGCTGATGATAACAGCATTTTGCGCATCTGTTGAATAGTTACCATGATCAAAATGTCAGTTTGATTGAAATACAATCAAAAAAATACGAAAAATCATAAAAGAAATTTAAGCCAAAGCATGAGACCACAATGACTGTGATAATGATAACATGCAGCTTATGTCATGATGTTAGTAAAATTAATGCATGAAAGAATTTGAGTTTCGAGTTTGGGACATGGAAAATATTAAATTATAGAATTTTATAGTTTTTGAATTTTAAAAGGAAAGTTGGATGAAATGGCTAAATATGCCTTAGGGATGTTATAAAATTAAATTGAAGTGTTTTTAAATTCTATTAAATTTTCTTTATAGCTTTTTGCCACAACAAATTCTGATGAAATTTAAGATTTTTATGCTTTTAAAATAAAATAAAAAATTTTCTTAAACTAAAAAACTCAGTTGCTTTTAAACAATTTTCAGGAAAATTGTTTGATTATAAAAACCATTTCTTTATTTAAAAAATATCTAGTTTTTTTACTTTAAATTATCATATGTTTAGTAAATATACCTTTAAAACCAATTAAGTTATTAAGCTTTTTCCATTTATACCCAATAATTAATATCAATCATACGCCTTGGGTGGCACAAATCAAAAATTGTAATAATTCCTTAACCTTTTAAAGAATTTTTTTGAAATTTCTAATTTAAATTCTTATAAAAAAAATAGTTTTTAATGAACTTGTTGTCAGAGATACTTCTTATTTATATTTCCCTTTAAAAACTTTTTTTCTTTTGTTTTAAATAATTGGCTTGCTTAAGCCCTTAGAAATAAATTTTTATTTCATTGAAATCAAAAACTTTACTTTTCAATTTATTTAAGGCTTTTTCTAAAGAAGATGAGTTAAGGTAACTTGATAACTTTGATTGGAAAAATAACCAATCATTTTCAATTTAAAGTTTTATATTTCATGTTATTACTAGTATAACTCTGGTAATTGGTATTGATAACTTTTTATACATGTGTCATAGATTCCTTAAAATGTTTATTTTAAAATCAATAGATTTTTATGTTTTTGAATATTTGTTCCTGGTAATATAAATATTTATATGAGAGTGAAAGGAAAGTCTTTTTAAACTATTTCTGATTCGAAAAAGGATTTAGTAATGTTCAGTTACAAAAGCAAACTTTTTTATATATTATTTTTTTGTAGTATAATTTTATTTCAAGTTCATTTATTTTTATTGAAAACTAAGCCAATTTATGTGAAGAAAATATTAAGTTTTAAAACTTTTGTAAACTTGACTAAAAGTATATTTACAAATATTTTTTAATCTGAACAAAAATGTTTTAAAAAATTATTGAAAATTTCATATTCTTAAAAGGTAAAGATGACATTACATATATATAAAAGTTGAACATATAATTTTATTGTACTAATTAGAAAGTTTTGATTCATTCTTAAATCAAATAATTTCATTAAAAAATATTTTATAACAAGTATGTAATTTTTAAGTTTCATAAAAATCGTCTGAAGAGGAACAATTTTATTTAAATTTGAATTTTTAGTATAACCAGGCGTATGATTGATATTAATTATTGAGTTGTAATAGAAAAAGTACAATAACTTTCTTACATTATAAGATAATTTTATCAAACAAACTGCATTTGATAGCCAACATAATGAGGATTTTGAAACCCAAGAAAACTTATCAGTATTAGAAAATTTTTCTAACAAATTAAACAAATGATCTTAAAAAAAATGTCTGCATTACTAGTTTTTAGTTAAATAAACTAAACTTAATAAAGAAAATTGGCATACTTGAAATGGGTGTATCTAATAAGTCACTTAAGTACTGGTGGAAAAAATTGTGGATATTATATATTAGCGAAAAACCTCCATAATCTGATTCACAAACATCTACATCAAAAACCCTTCCCTTCAAGTGAAAACGGATATAACAAACCACAAAAAATCATGTGTTATTTAAATTTTCAAAAAACCCAACTTTTAACTACATATTTTATTTACAACAATAAACCGCAAAACGCTTAAAAATATGTGCTATTTTATGACCATATTTGTTGCATTACATTTGCATCTCATATTGTTTTGAATTTCAGAATATTTTGCAAAAAAAAAACTAAATTACAAATAGCAAAACATTACAAAACAAATTAAGAATGTCATTTAAATAATTAAACTTCAAACAATGTTAAACAGTTAAAATACGCGATTAATATTTAATGGTTGGAAATTTAACAATCATCTAGAGTTTGCCAACAAAACTACAAAATGTTATAAAAATAATCCAGAAAACATTTCTTTTGGGTTAAACAAATTTGCATTATTCTTAGATATAGTCCTTTAAGGAATTAGTATTAGTATTAGTATTAGTATTAGTATTAGTATTAGTATTAGTATTAGTATTAGTATTAGTATTAGTATTAGTATTAGTATTAGTATTAGTATTAGTATTAGTATTAGTATTAGTATTAGTATTAGTATTAGTATTAGTATTAGTATTAGTATTAGTATTAGTATTAGTATTAGTATTAGTATTAGTATTAGTATTAGTATTAGTATTAGTATTAGTATTAGTATTAGTATTAGTATTAGTATTAGTATTAGTATTAGTATTAGTATTAGTATTAGTATTAGTATTAGTATTAGTATTAGTATTAGTATTAGTATTAGTATTAGTATTAGTATTAGTATTAGTATTAGTATTAGTATTAGTATTAGTATTAGTATTAGTATTAGTATTAGTATTAGTATTAGTATTAGTATTAGTATTAGTATTAGTATTAGTATTAGTATTAGTATTAGTATTAGTATTAGTATTAGTATTAGTATTAGTATTAGTATTAGTATTAGTATTAGTATTAGTATTAGTATTAGTATTAGTATTAGTATTAGTATTAGTATTAGTATTAGTATTAGTATTAGTATTAGTATTAGTATTAGTATTAGTATTAGTATTAGTATTAGTATTAGTATTAGTATTAGTATTAGTATTAGTATTAGTATTAGTATTAGTATTAGTATTAGTATTAGTATTAGTATTAGTATTAGTATTAGTATTAGTATTAGTATTAGTATTAGTATTAGTATTAGTATTAGTATTAGTATTAGTATTAGTATTAGTATTAGTATTAGTATTAGTATTAGTATTAGTATTAGTATTAGTATTAGTATTAGTATTAGTATTAGTATTAGTATTAGTATTAGTATTAGTATTAGTATTAGTATTAGTATTAGTATTAGTATTAGTATTAGTATTAGTATTAGTATTAGTATTAGTATTAGTATTAGTATTAGTATTAGTATTAGTATTAGTATTAGTATTAGTATTAGTATTAGTATTAGTATTAGTATTAGTATTAGTATTAGTATTAGTATTAGTATTAGTATTAGTATTAGTATTAGTATTAGTATTAGTATTAGTATTAGTATTAGTATTAGTATTAGTATTAGTATTAGTATTAGTATTAGTATTAGTATTAGTATTAGTATTAGTATTAGTATTAGTATTAGTATTAGTATTAGTATTAGTATTAGTATTAGTATTAGTATTAGTATTAGTATTAGTATTAGTATTAGTATTAGTATTAGTATTAGTATTAGTATTAGTATTAGTATTAGTATTAGTATTAGTATTAGTATTAGTATTAGTATTAGTATTAGTATTAGTATTAGTATTAGTATTAGTATTAGTATTAGTATTAGTATTAGTATTAGTATTAGTATTAGTATTAGTATTAGTATTAGTATTAGTATTAGTATTAGTATTAGTATTAGTATTAGTATTAGTATTAGTATTAGTATTAGTATTAGTATTAGTATTAGTATTAGTATTAGTATTAGTATTAGTATTAGTATTAGTATTAGTATTAGTATTAGTATTAGTATTAGTATTAGTATTAGTATTAGTATTAGTATTAGTATTAGTATTAGTATTAGTATTAGTATTAGTATTAGTATTAGTATTAGTATTAGTATTAGTATTAGTATTAGTATTAGTATTAGTATTAGTATTAGTATTAGTATTAGTATTAGTATTAGTATTAGTATTAGTATTAGTATTAGTATTAGTATTAGTATTAGTATTAGTATTAGTATTAGTATTAGTATTAGTATTAGTATTAGTATTAGTATTAGTATTAGTATTAGTATTAGTATTAGTATTAGTATTAGTATTAGTATTAGTATTAGTATTAGTATTAGTATTAGTATTAGTATTAGTATTAGTATTAGTATTAGTATTAGTATTAGTATTAGTATTAGTATTAGTATTAGTATTAGTATTAGTATTAGTATTAGTATTAGTATTAGTATTAGTATTAGTATTAGTATTAGTATTAGTATTAGTATTAGTATTAGTATTAGTATTAGTATTAGTATTAGTATTAGTATTAGTATTAGTATTAGTATTAGTATTAGTATTAGTATTAGTATTAGTATTAGTATTAGTATTAGTATTAGTATTAGTATTAGTATTAGTATTAGTATTAGTATTAGTATTAGTATTAGTATTAGTATTAGTATTAGTATTAGTATTAGTATTAGTATTAGTATTAGTATTAGTATTAGTATTAGTATTAGTATTAGTATTAGTATTAGTATTAGTATTAGTATTAGTATTAGTATTAGTATTAGTATTAGTATTAGTATTAGTATTAGTATTAGTATTAGTATTAGTATTAGTATTAGTATTAGTATTAGTATTAGTATTAGTATTAGTATTAGTATTAGTATTAGTATTAGTATTAGTATTAGTATTAGTATTAGTATTAGTATTAGTATTAGTATTAGTATTAGTATTAGTATTAGTATTAGTATTAGTATTAGTATTAGTATTAGTATTAGTATTAGTATTAGTATTAGTATTAGTATTAGTATTAGTATTAGTATTAGTATTAGTATTAGTATTAGTATTAGTATTAGTATTAGTATTAGTATTAGTATTAGTATTAGTATTAGTATTAGTATTAGTATTAGTATTAGTATTAGTATTAGTATTAGTATTAGTATTAGTATTAGTATTAGTATTAGTATTAGTATTAGTATTAGTATTAGTATTAGTATTAGTATTAGTATTAGTATTAGTATTAGTATTAGTATTAGTATTAGTATTAGTATTAGTATTAGTATTAGTATTAGTATTAGTATTAGTATTAGTATTAGTATTAGTATTAGTATTAGTATTAGTATTAGTATTAGTATTAGTATTAGTATTAGTATTAGTATTAGTATTAGTATTAGTATTAGTATTAGTATTAGTATTAGTATTAGTATTAGTATTAGTATTAGTATTAGTATTAGTATTAGTATTAGTATTAGTATTAGTATTAGTATTAGTATTAGTATTAGTATTAGTATTAGTATTAGTATTAGTATTAGTATTAGTATTAGTATTAGTATTAGTATTAGTATTAGTATTAGTATTAGTATTAGTATTAGTATTAGTATTAGTATTAGTATTAGTATTAGTATTAGTATTAGTATTAGTATTAGTATTAGTATTAGTATTAGTATTAGTATTAGTATTAGTATTAGTATTAGTATTAGTATTAGTATTAGTATTAGTATTAGTATTAGTATTAGTATTAGTATTAGTATTAGTATTAGTATTAGTATTAGTATTAGTATTAGTATTAGTATTAGTATTAGTATTAGTATTAGTATTAGTATTAGTATTAGTATTAGTATTAGTATTAGTATTAGTATTAGTATTAGTATTAGTATTAGTATTAGTATTAGTATTAGTATTAGTATTAGTATTAGTATTAGTATTAGTATTAGTATTAGTATTAGTATTAGTATTAGTATTAGTATTAGTATTAGTATTAGTATTAGTATTAGTATTAGTATTAGTATTAGTATTAGTATTAGTATTAGTATTAGTATTAGTATTAGTATTAGTATTAGTATTAGTATTAGTATTAGTATTAGTATTAGTATTAGTATTAGTATTAGTATTAGTATTAGTATTAGTATTAGTATTAGTATTAGTATTAGTATTAGTATTAGTATTAGTATTAGTATTAGTATTAGTATTAGTATTAGTATTAGTATTAGTATTAGTATTAGTATTAGTATTAGTATTAGTATTAGTATTAGTATTAGTATTAGTATTAGTATTAGTATTAGTATTAGTATTAGTATTAGTATTAGTATTAGTATTAGTATTAGTATTAGTATTAGTATTAGTATTAGTATTAGTATTAGTATTAGTATTAGTATTAGTATTAGTATTAGTATTAGTATTAGTATTAGTATTAGTATTAGTATTAGTATTAGTATTAGTATTAGTATTAGTATTAGTATTAGTATTAGTATTAGTATTAGTATTAGTATTAGTATTAGTATTAGTATTAGTATTAGTATTAGTATTAGTATTAGTATTAGTATTAGTATTAGTATTAGTATTAGTATTAGTATTAGTATTAGTATTAGTATTAGTATTAGTATTAGTATTAGTATTAGTATTAGTATTAGTATTAGTATTAGTATTAGTATTAGTATTAGTATTAGTATTAGTATTAGTATTAGTATTAGTATTAGTATTAGTATTAGTATTAGTATTAGTATTAGTATTAGTATTAGTATTAGTATTAGTATTAGTATTAGTATTAGTATTAGTATTAGTATTAGTATTAGTATTAGTATTAGTATTAGTATTAGTATTAGTATTAGTATTAGTATTAGTATTAGTATTAGTATTAGTATTAGTATTAGTATTAGTATTAGTATTAGTATTAGTATTAGTATTAGTATTAGTATTAGTATTAGTATTAGTATTAGTATTAGTATTAGTATTAGTATTAGTATTAGTATTAGTATTAGTATTAGTATTAGTATTAGTATTAGTATTAGTATTAGTATTAGTATTAGTATTAGTATTAGTATTAGTATTAGTATTAGTATTAGTATTAGTATTAGTATTAGTATTAGTATTAGTATTAGTATTAGTATTAGTATTAGTATTAGTATTAGTATTAGTATTAGTATTAGTATTAGTATTAGTATTAGTATTAGTATTAGTATTAGTATTAGTATTAGTATTAGTATTAGTATTAGTATTAGTATTAGTATTAGTATTAGTATTAGTATTAGTATTAGTATTAGTATTAGTATTAGTATTAGTATTAGTATTAGTATTAGTATTAGTATTAGTATTAGTATTAGTATTAGTATTAGTATTAGTATTAGTATTAGTATTAGTATTAGTATTAGTATTAGTATTAGTATTAGTATTAGTATTAGTATTAGTATTAGTATTAGTATTAGTATTAGTATTAGTATTAGTATTAGTATTAGTATTAGTATTAGTATTAGTATTAGTATTAGTATTAGTATTAGTATTAGTATTAGTATTAGTATTAGTATTAGTATTAGTATTAGTATTAGTATTAGTATTAGTATTAGTATTAGTATTAGTATTAGTATTAGTATTAGTATTAGTATTAGTATTAGTATTAGTATTAGTATTAGTATTAGTATTAGTATTAGTATTAGTATTAGTATTAGTATTAGTATTAGTATTAGTATTAGTATTAGTATTAGTATTAGTATTAGTATTAGTATTAGTATTAGTATTAGTATTAGTATTAGTATTAGTATTAGTATTAGTATTAGTATTAGTATTAGTATTAGTATTAGTATTAGTATTAGTATTAGTATTAGTATTAGTATTAGTATTAGTATTAGTATTAGTATTAGTATTAGTATTAGTATTAGTATTAGTATTAGTATTAGTATTAGTATTAGTATTAGTATTAGTATTAGTATTAGTATTAGTATTAGTATTAGTATTAGTATTAGTATTAGTATTAGTATTAGTATTAGTATTAGTATTAGTATTAGTATTAGTATTAGTATTAGTATTAGTATTAGTATTAGTATTAGTATTAGTATTAGTATTAGTATTAGTATTAGTATTAGTATTAGTATTAGTATTAGTATTAGTATTAGTATTAGTATTAGTATTAGTATTAGTATTAGTATTAGTATTAGTATTAGTATTAGTATTAGTATTAGTATTAGTATTAGTATTAGTATTAGTATTAGTATTAGTATTAGTATTAGTATTAGTATTAGTATTAGTATTAGTATTAGTATTAGTATTAGTATTAGTATTAGTATTAGTATTAGTATTAGTATTAGTATTAGTATTAGTATTAGTATTAGTATTAGTATTAGTATTAGTATTAGTATTAGTATTAGTATTAGTATTAGTATTAGTATTAGTATTAGTATTAGTATTAGTATTAGTATTAGTATTAGTATTAGTATTAGTATTAGTATTAGTATTAGTATTAGTATTAGTATTAGTATTAGTATTAGTATTAGTATTAGTATTAGTATTAGTATTAGTATTAGTATTAGTATTAGTATTAGTATTAGTATTAGTATTAGTATTAGTATTAGTATTAGTATTAGTATTAGTATTAGTATTAGTATTAGTATTAGTATTAGTATTAGTATTAGTATTAGTATTAGTATTAGTATTAGTATTAGTATTAGTATTAGTATTAGTATTAGTATTAGTATTAGTATTAGTATTAGTATTAGTATTAGTATTAGTATTAGTATTAGTATTAGTATTAGTATTAGTATTAGTATTAGTATTAGTATTAGTATTAGTATTAGTATTAGTATTAGTATTAGTATTAGTATTAGTATTAGTATTAGTATTAGTATTAGTATTAGTATTAGTATTAGTATTAGTATTAGTATTAGTATTAGTATTAGTATTAGTATTAGTATTAGTATTAGTATTAGTATTAGTATTAGTATTAGTATTAGTATTAGTATTAGTATTAGTATTAGTATTAGTATTAGTATTAGTATTAGTATTAGTATTAGTATTAGTATTAGTATTAGTATTAGTATTAGTATTAGTATTAGTATTAGTATTAGTATTAGTATTAGTATTAGTATTAGTATTAGTATTAGTATTAGTATTAGTATTAGTATTAGTATTAGTATTAGTATTAGTATTAGTATTAGTATTAGTATTAGTATTAGTATTAGTATTAGTATTAGTATTAGTATTAGTATTAGTATTAGTATTAGTATTAGTATTAGTATTAGTATTAGTATTAGTATTAGTATTAGTATTAGTATTAGTATTAGTATTAGTATTAGTATTAGTATTAGTATTAGTATTAGTATTAGTATTAGTATTAGTATTAGTATTAGTATTAGTATTAGTATTAGTATTAGTATTAGTATTAGTATTAGTATTAGTATTAGTATTAGTATTAGTATTAGTATTAGTATTAGTATTAGTATTAGTATTAGTATTAGTATTAGTATTAGTATTAGTATTAGTATTAGTATTAGTATTAGTATTAGTATTAGTATTAGTATTAGTATTAGTATTAGTATTAGTATTAGTATTAGTATTAGTATTAGTATTAGTATTAGTATTAGTATTAGTATTAGTATTAGTATTAGTATTAGTATTAGTATTAGTATTAGTATTAGTATTAGTATTAGTATTAGTATTAGTATTAGTATTAGTATTAGTATTAGTATTAGTATTAGTATTAGTATTAGTATTAGTATTAGTATTAGTATTAGTATTAGTATTAGTATTAGTATTAGTATTAGTATTAGTATTAGTATTAGTATTAGTATTAGTATTAGTATTAGTATTAGTATTAGTATTAGTATTAGTATTAGTATTAGTATTAGTATTAGTATTAGTATTAGTATTAGTATTAGTATTAGTATTAGTATTAGTATTAGTATTAGTATTAGTATTAGTATTAGTATTAGTATTAGTATTAGTATTAGTATTAGTATTAGTATTAGTATTAGTATTAGTATTAGTATTAGTATTAGTATTAGTATTAGTATTAGTATTAGTATTAGTATTAGTATTAGTATTAGTATTAGTATTAGTATTAGTATTAGTATTAGTATTAGTATTAGTATTAGTATTAGTATTAGTATTAGTATTAGTATTAGTATTAGTATTAGTATTAGTATTAGTATTAGTATTAGTATTAGTATTAGTATTAGTATTAGTATTAGTATTAGTATTAGTATTAGTATTAGTATTAGTATTAGTATTAGTATTAGTATTAGTATTAGTATTAGTATTAGTATTAGTATTAGTATTAGTATTAGTATTAGTATTAGTATTAGTATTAGTATTAGTATTAGTATTAGTATTAGTATTAGTATTAGTATTAGTATTAGTATTAGTATTAGTATTAGTATTAGTATTAGTATTAGTATTAGTATTAGTATTAGTATTAGTATTAGTATTAGTATTAGTATTAGTATTAGTATTAGTATTAGTATTAGTATTAGTATTAGTATTAGTATTAGTATTAGTATTAGTATTAGTATTAGTATTAGTATTAGTATTAGTATTAGTATTAGTATTAGTATTAGTATTAGTATTAGTATTAGTATTAGTATTAGTATTAGTATTAGTATTAGTATTAGTATTAGTATTAGTATTAGTATTAGTATTAGTATTAGTATTAGTATTAGTATTAGTATTAGTATTAGTATTAGTATTAGTATTAGTATTAGTATTAGTATTAGTATTAGTATTAGTATTAGTATTAGTATTAGTATTAGTATTAGTATTAGTATTAGTATTAGTATTAGTATTAGTATTAGTATTAGTATTAGTATTAGTATTAGTATTAGTTCTAAGGCTTAGTCTAAGTCTATGTCTTGCTCACAATACTAAAACCAATTTGAGAAATTTGGTTTATTTATATCGGAGCTCCCTGAAGTAGGCTAGAAAAATTAATCATGCTTCCATTTTTTTTTAATAATGTATAGTTAGTAATTTCTTTATTTAAATTCATTACATTAACTTATATTTTAAAAGCTTTAAGGCTTAATAATTGACTGATTTTTTTCTCCTCTCAACAAATCAATATTTAACTTATTTATAACATTTTTCTAATAGAATTGAATCTTTTTAAAAAGCCTAATGATTGCCTTTATTTCAGTTAAAATGTCACGTACATTAGGTTTCTAATCCTGTAATTTATAGCTGACAATTGAAATTAAATTCTTCAAGGATTTTAAAAATAATCTTCTAAATTTGTGGAAAGTGAAACATATAATACTCATGTGAAATAAGAGATGATGAAATTATAAGAAAGTCTCTATAAATCAGGGATGCGAAAAAAATATTCCATTTAATTTAATTGACTGTGATTGATGCTGACAATGACAGTGAAACTTTTCATAGTTCAAAAGGAAGATTTATATATATACATATTTTTTTTTTGATCTGACATACATACTTAAGTATGTTATTTGATTTCTTTGGAATTATATTTCCCCAATCATTTTAATATATGAAATTCTAGCATCAATTATAAGTGTAAATATCGATGACTTAGATATATGAACTCTAATAAACTGGACTATAGACTGAACAACAGACATTGACATTCATTGAGTTGTTTCGTTTAAGGTAATAGTTTCATATTGCAATTTTTAGGTGGATTTACACAATTAAAAAGTAACACAATTAACATTCCATTTAGATTTTATTTGGGTCAAAATTTTTTTTGTTCAATGAAAATTAAATTGAAAATCGGTTGTTATGAGCTCAGTTTAAATGGCAAGAGCTTCTGAATTCACTTGTAATATTTTTATGACACCAATTGCACATAGTTTTATATACAATTGTAAAAATTAAATTTTCTAAGAGCAATGAACCAAAACTATGCTCTTGAAAAATATTAGTTTGCTACGCACAAACAATAGAAATATAATTCTTTTTTAATTAATTTCATTATAAAATTACTTAAAATGTTAAAAGAATTCTTTTGAAAATTGTTGATAAAAAACTTATGTTAGCACAATTATTCATTAAACAATTAATGATTTCAATTAGCCTACTTTTAGGGAAACTGATAAAAGTACATAGTACTTGTCATTTACACATCTGGCCTGGAGCATCTATTTATAGTACAAATAAAATCTTAATTGATTCATTTCCAACAAAATAACTTTTTCAATTAAAAAGTAATTAAAAAATAACAATTTAAAAGAGATTTTAATTAAAAGTGAATAATAAAATATTAACAAATGGCTAATAAATCAACAGAGTTTTTAGTAAGAATTGCCTATTTCAGGGAGCTTTAATATAATGCAAATTCAAGTTAAAAAGACTTATTATTAGAATGTCTTCATATATTCAACTTTTATATAGTAAAGTCCTCCTACCGTCAACTTTTTGCTTCCCATCTACAACTTTTCTATATTAAAGTCGTAGAAATATTCTTCTGCCGTCAACTTTTCTATAGAAATATTATCCTGCCCTCAATTTTTGAATAAAAATATCATCCTGTTGTCAACTTTGCTATAAAAATGTTATCCTGTCGTCAACTTTTCTATAGAAATGTTATCCTGTCGTCAACTTTTCTATAGAAATGTTATCCTGTCGTCAACTTTTCTATAGAAATGTTATCCTGTCGTCAACTTTTCTATAGAAATGTTATCCTGTCGTCAACTTTTCTATAAAAATGTTATCCTGTCGTCAACTTTTCTATAGAAATGTTATCCTGTCGTCAACTTTTCTATAGAAATGTTATCCTGTCGTCAACTTTTCTATAGAAATGTTATCCTGTCGTCAACTTTTCTATAGAAATGTTATCCTGTCGTCAACTTTTCTATAGAAATGTTATCCTGTCGTCAACTTTTCTATAGAAATGTTATCCTGTCGTCAACTTTTCTATAGAAATGTTATCCTGTCGTCAACTTTTCTATAGAAATGTTATACTGTCGTCAACTTTTCTATAGAAATGTTATCCTGTCGTCAACTTTTCTATAGAAATGTTATCCTGTCGTCAACTTTTCTATAGAAATGTTATCCTGTCGTCAACTTTTCTATAGAAATGTTATCCTGTCGTCAACTTTTCTATAGAAATGTTATCCTGTCGTCAACTTTTCTATAGAAATGTTATCCTGTCGTCAACTTTTCTATAGAAATGTTATCCTGTCGTCAACTTTTCTATAGAAATGTTATCCTGTCGTCAACTTTTCTATAGAAATGTTATTCTGTTGCCAACTTTTCTATAGAAATGTTATACTGTCGTCAACTTTTCTATAAAAATGTTATCCTGTCGTCAACTTTTCTATAGAAATTTTATACTGTCGTCAACTTTTCTATAGAAATGTTATCCTGTCGTCAACTTTTCTACAGAAATGTTATCTTGTCGTAAACTTTTCTCAAGGAACTTTGTTTTTGTCGTCAACTTTTGCATAGAAATGTTATCATTTCGTCAACTTTTCTATAAAAATGTTATCCTGTCGTCAACATTTCTATAGAAATATTTTCATGTCGTCAACTTTTCTATTTTTTACTTTGATCAACTTTTCTGTAGAAATGTCTTCCTTTGGTCAATTTTTCTATATCTTCCTTTGGTCAACTATTCAATAGAAATTGGTTTCTTTGTTCAACTTTTTTATAGAAATGTCTTCCTTTGGTAAACTTTGAAAATCCCACGCATCTGTACTTGT
>OW121743.1:6402256-6579756 GCA_933228675.1 Stomorhina lunata
CCCTCTTTATCTTTCTCTTGTATTCAGAATTAAATTGATTTAGTAACAAAATTCCTCTTAAACTTTGATTTGAAACAAGAAAATTTTTCCAGAAAAAAAAAAAAAAAATAAAGAACAATATCAAATATCAAAGAGATTATTCAATAAACAGGAAATTCCCTTGATATTTTTCAAAAGAATTTGTGAAGAAAAAAAAAAAAACAAAAATATTAAATTCTACTTTTAGGTTTACAATCAAATCAAAAAATGAAGTCTACTTTAAGGTGCTAGAAATTTATTTGTTTCCAATGTATAAACAAGAGAAAAATATTTTTAAATATTTTTTTTCCTTTCACATGAGATAATATTTGAACTGATAAAATCTACACAAAAATTGTCACTTTATTTCAAGTATTTTTTGTTTTATTACAAACTGAAGTATTGACATGAAAGTTGAAAAGATTTCATATAAATTGTTTTGAAACAAAAATAACATCAATAAATTGTAAAAAAATATCTAAAGTTTAGTTTTTTATTGAAATAAACTGCTAACACACCATATGCCACCAACATACCAAATTTATAGGGGTTTTCATAAAAAGTCAACCCAGCAAACAAATTAAAATAAATAGGAAAGCCAAGGCTTTAAACTCCTTGTCCGGATGCATAGAAAAGGGTCAGTTTATTTTAGTTTAAACGAGTTAAGTTAAATAAATTTATTTTTTATAGTAAGTATTATGATGTCATTTCAGGTCAGAAATTTTTAGATACTTTGAGTTTTCTACGTAAAATTTATATAATTCTTATTTATTATTGAATTTTTTTGTCTCTAGGCTTTAATTTCTAATCATTAGAATTTTGAAAAATTTTCTTGAAATATGAAAATTTTTAATTAAAAAAATTTTCCTACACTGGGTATGATTAACATTAATTAAGAGGTTGTGTTAGAAAATGCGCTATAACTCGGGTAAAAATTGAAGGATTCTTAAAATTTAAAAGGATTTTAAAAGCTAACACTTCAAGCTTTTTTAAAATTATCAAGAAAAAAATTTTAGAAAATTTTTAGTTTAACAAATATTTATGGCAAAAAGATAAAAATGTTTGTTTTTTTTGTCACTGCTGCAAATATATGTAATTCTTATTGACTGTTAAATTTTTTAACATCTTTTTAAAATTTTGTCTTTGGGCTTTAATTTCTAATCATTAGAATTTTTAAAAAATTTCTTGAAATATGAAAATTTTTAATTCAAAAATTTTCCTACACTGCGTATGATTAATATTAATTAAGAGGTTGTATTAGAAAATCTGATATAACTCGAGTAAAAATGGAAGGATTTTTAAAATTTAAAGGTATTACAAAAGCTAACACTTCAGGCTTTTATAAAATTGTTAAGAAGAAATTTTAGAAAATTTTTAGTTTAACAAAAATTTATGGGGAAAATGTTGAAATTTTTTTTTTTTTTAAATTATGAATGATGACACAAATGTTTGGATTCTTTTGACTTAGATTCTTTTGAGCTAGAAATATATTTAATTCTAATTTCCTGTTACATTTTTTTTAACATCTTTATAAGATTTGGTCTTTAATCTTTCATTTCTATTCTTTAGAATTTTTAAACGATTTTTGGAAATATAAAAATTTTTAATTTACAATTTCCTACCATTATTTTCCGAATAAAAATAATTATGAGGTCGTTTTAAAAAATCTGGCATAACTCGGGTAAAAACAGAAGGATTTTTGAAATTTAAAAGGATTTTAAAAGCTAACATTATAGGCTTTTTTTAAATTATTATGAAAATATTTTAGTAAATTTTTGTTTCAACAAAAATTTATGGGAAAAGTTTAAAATTTTGTTTTTTTTTGTCACTGCTTTAAATGTGTATAATTCTTATTAACTTTTGATCTTTATTAAATCTTTATTAAATTTTGCCATTAGGCTTTAATTTCCAATCATTAAAATTTTGAAAAAATTTCCTGAAATATGAAAACTTTTAATTTTAAAAATTTTCCTACACTGCGTATGATTAATATTAATTGAGAGGTTATTTTAGAAAATCTGCTATAACTCGAGTAAAAATGGAAGAATTTTTAAAATTTTAAGAAATTTTAAAAGCTTACAGCTCAAGCCTTTTTAAAATTATCAAGAAAAATTTTTTAAAAATTTTTAGTCGAACAAAAATTAATGAGAAAAAAGTTGAATTTTTTTTAAAGTACCTTTTTTGTCACATTTTTCACTTTGGTTTTGTCAGACAGACAAAATCATGGCCCGGAAGGATTAGGGTAGGAAAAGAGTAGGAGTAAAGTAGGAGTAGAGTAGGAGTAGAGTAGGAGTAGAGTAGGAGTAGAGTAGGAGTAGAGTAGGAGTAGAGTAGGAGTAGAGTAGGAGTAGAGTAGGAGTAAAGTAGGAGTAGAGTAGGAGTAGAGTAGGAGTAGAGTAGGAGTAGAGTAGGAGTAGAGTAGGAGTAGAGTAGGAGTAGAGTAGGAGTAGAGTAGGAGTAGAGTAGGAGTAGAGTAGGAGTAGAGTAGGAGTAGAGTAGGAGTAGAGTAGGAGTAGAGTAGGAGTAGAGTAGGAGTAGAGTAGGAGTAGAGCAGGAGTAGAGTAGGAGTAGAGTAGGAGTAGAGATGGGGCAGAGTAGGAGTAGAGTAGGGTTGAAGTAGAAGTAGAGTAGGAGTAGAGTAGGAGTAGAGTAGGAGTAGAGTAGGAGTAGAGTAGGAGTAGAGTAGGAGTAGAGTAGGAGTAGAGTAGGAGTAGAGTAGGAGTAGAGTAGGAGTAGAGTAGGAGTACAGTAGGAGTGGAGTAGGAGTAGAGTAGGAGTAGAGTAGGAGTAGAGTAGAAGTAGAGTAGGAGTAGAGTAGGAGTAGAGTAGGAGTAGAGTAGGAGTAGAGAGGAGTAGAGTAGGAGTAGAGTAGGAGTAGAGTAGGAGTAGAGTAGGAGTAGAGTAGGAGTAGAGTAGGAGTAGAGTAGGAGTAGAGTAGGAGTAGAGTAGGAGTAGAGTAGGAGTAGAGTAGGAGTAGAGTAGGAGTAGAGTAGGAGTAGAGTAGGAGTAGAGTAGGAGTAGAGTAGGAGTAGAGTAGGAGTAGAGTAGGAGTAGAGTAGGAGTAGAGTAGGAGTAGAGTAGGAGTAGAGTAGGAGTAGAGTAGGAGTAGAGTAGGAGTAGAGTAGGAGTAGAGTAGGAGTAGAGTAGGAGTAGAGTAGGAGTAGAGTAGGAGTAGAGTAGGAGTAGAGTAGGAGTAGAGTAGGAGTAGAGTAGGAGTAGAGTTGGAGTTGAGTAGAGTAGGAGTAGAGTAGGTGTGGAGTAGGAGTAGAGTAGGAATATAGTAGGAGTAGAGCAGGAGTAAAGTAGGAGTAAAGTAGGAGTAGAGTAGGAGTAGAGTAGGAGTAGAGTAGGAGTAGAGTAGGAGTAGAGTAGGAGTAGAGTAGGAGTAGAGAAGGAGTAGAGTAGGAGTAGAGTAGGAGTAGAGTAGGAGTGGAGTAGGAGTAGAGTAGGAGTAGAGTAGGAGTAGAGTAGGAGTAGAGTAGGAGTAGAGTAGGAGTAGAGTAGGAGTAGAGTAGGAGTAGAGTAGGAGTAGAGTAGGAGTAGAGTAGGAGTAGAGTAGGAGTAGAGTAGGAGTAGAGTAGGAGTAGAGTAGGAGTAGAGTAGGAGTAGAGTAGGAGTAGGAGTAGAGCAGGAGTAGAGTAGGAATAGAGTGGGAGTATAGTCGGAGTTGATAGAAGTAGAATAGGAGTAAAGTAAAGGTAGGGTGAAATATGCTTAAATGACAATATAACCCCTTTTTTCTTTGTTTTTAATTTTATGGAATCGTAAAAGTTGATTTCAAACAAATTATATTCCTCTTCAAATGCTTTCCTGGTTTTTTATTGATTTCCTAGAGAAATTCTATTAACAAAATCATTCAAACTAGTAAAACTTTTATGTTTTTCTCCACCGTAAAGAATAAAAAAAACAAAAAACTATTAAAAAAAATAGTTTTGCGGTGTTTATAAGGACTTTCAGGAAAAAGAAAAATTTCAATTTGATAAAGTTTCTTAAAGTTTCCAATAGAAAAATAATAGCATACTTCTAGGCTGAAGGAAGAAAGAAAATTTCAAATTTAAACTTAAGTGATTTTTAATACCAAACTCTTAAGGGAATTTGAAATATTTCGAAATTGATACTATTAAGATTAATGATTAAACATTTGCAATTCAAATGGCCTTTTAAGGGAAAGTTGAAAAGTTTTTTGTAGAATAAAATTAAATGAAAATGAAGTAAGGAAATGAACACATTAGCAATAAATGGGTATACTTTTAGGCGACTATTATTCTTGGAAAGTTAATAAAATGTTGTTGTTTTTGAATTTAAAGACTTAAGGGACTTAATGACAAGACATGTGATACTTTTAAAGCAAACAAAGCATACTTTGGGGCTGGGGCGAAAAATTTCACACTTAGTTTGAAATTTTAATAAAGTCCCTCTTAATTGTAAACAAGTTAAATATTAAATATTCAAACACGTGGAATTTAAGCTCAGCTGCCTAAGACTATACAAATAAAAATTGTCATGAAAATTTACAAAAAAAAAAACATATTCCAAAAAATAATGAATAAATAACCAGCTCCCAAAAATATACAATTTTATGCAAAATTTTGTGATATTTACAGCTGCAGAAATATGCTAACAAGACTCTATTTTTTTCGGGGAAATAAAATTGTAGCATATAACAGCACGGCCTGAAAATTGCCCAAAAAAAAAAAAAAAAATATATATAAATATTTATATGATATTTACATGTGATGGGGAGGTAGGGAAAACAGAACCTAAATTAACTAGAGATAAAATTGTAACGCTAAAAATAAACAGATATAAAAATATTTTGTATATAAAAACTCTGTAAAAAATACCAATAAATGTATACAAATATTTCATTTATGACAGTAAATTTAAATGAAATTCATGTTTCATTCATACGAAAAAAAAAGAACAGCTCCCAAAAATAGGCTATAAAAAAGAACAAACAATTTAAGTGGTGAAAAAATATGCCGCGAATATGTAAATACGCAATATGTCTATATAGTAAATATTTATGAAAAATAAGGATCTTAATGAATAGGGAAATAATAAAATAAATTTAAGAGATTAAGTGCTGCATACTTATAGGTAATAGGGATGGGTTTTAAAACAAATTAATTTAGAAGAATATTTTATTTTCTCCTTGAAATAGGCAACATAATTAAATACATACATAAGTAAGTTCTGTTCTAGTTCTGTTCTAGTTCTGTTCTAGTTCTGTTCTAGTTCTGTTCTAGTTCTGTTCTAGTTCTGTTCTAGTTCTGTTCTAGTTCTGTTCTAGTTCTGTTCTAGTTCTGTTCTAGTTCTGTTCTAGTTCTGTTCTAGTTCTGTTCTAGTTCTGTTCTAGTTCTGTTCTAGTTCTGTTCTAGTTCTGTTCTGTTCTAGTTCTGTTCTAGTTCTGTTCTAGTTCTGTTCTAGTTCTGTTCTAGTTCTGTTCTAGTTCTGTTTTAGTTCTGTTCTAGTTCTGTTCTAGTTCGGTTCTAGTTCTGTTCTAGTTCTGTTCTAGTTCTTTTCAGTATGTACCTTTATTTTTAGTATTGCATACTCTTAGGCTTCCATATGATTTGCTTTTGATATGAAATTTATGGCGTTTTTATGTTCATTAATAAAAAATTGTAAATGTTTTTTGTTTTCTATACAAAAATCTTTCAAAAACTTGCACACCATCGACCTTAGTTATAAAAAGCGATAAATAACCCCTTTTTTAGTTTCGCCTTATCTGCCCTTAAGCTTTTAGCTGTCCATAAATGTCAGCCATTTCAGTGTAAATATGACAAAATGGCTGTTTGTCTATCCGTCTGTTACAGGAATGTAATTACAGTCACTGTTTGCCATTAGAAGACAAAAAATAGAAAAAAGCGAAAAAAATTACTGAATGCATTAAAAGGACTGAAATTATTTACTAAATATTTTATGAAATTCCCTCCGTATGGGCCACAAAAGCCAAAAGATAAATAAAAGACAACAAAATTATTTTTAAAATGTTTGCGTGACCTTTCAAAAATTCTGATAATGGTTTCTTTTCTATACGTTTTTATGGCTAGGCCAAGTAATTTGTTATAAAACCAGAAATCATGTAAAAAAATATACATTTTCATGCAAACTCTGGCAAAAAATACGCAATAAAAATATGTAACAATTTTTTAAAAACACGTCTCAAAAAACCAGCACGTATTTAACTTGGGGAGATAAAATTCATTTTCGCAATTACTGACCTGCCCTAAAGTATTTTACATATTTCAAATTTAAAACACCCCTTAAGTATGCTTCACATTTTTTATCATTAACATAATAAAAATGCTAATGTTTTTATTCAAATTGCCTATTAATTTTATCTTATAGGTTTTTAAAAGTAATAATTAACTTTATAATATGCGAATAACGCAAATCAAGCTTAAATTCGTAAACAAAAATGACATTTCTGAAATTATCTCACCTTTCCAAAAATTATCATCCTAGAAACAGGCTTTACTTTTTATATAATTTGCCTTTGGCTTTACATTTTATCTAAATTACCAATTTATTTTGTATTAAAGCGTTTGGAAAAGTAATAAATAGTTATGACAGCTCTTTAATTAGTTGATAACAGCAATCAAGCCTAAAAGTATGTTTGCAAAAAGGAAAGTGTATGAATTCTATTTCCACGAACTGTCGAAACGCAAACAATTTGATTTAAATAGGATTTTGAAATTAAATATTTATAAGTTTTATTTATTTTGTAAAGCTGTCATCGTTTAGTTAGAAATTTTGATGAGTGATATTTATGGGATAAATACTTAAAGCCTCAAAATATGCTATAGATTATATTAAAAACAATAACAGTTAGCTGTATTTGGAATCAAGAACAACTAGAACAGAAATAATAGAGAACTAAAACAGAACTAGAACAGAACTAGAACAGAACTAGAACAGAACTAGAACAGAACTAGAACAGAACTAGAACAGAACTAGAACAGAACTAGAACAGAACTAGAACAGAACTAGAACAGAACTAGAACAGAACTAGAACAGAACTAGAACAGAACTAGAACAGAACTAGAACAGAACTAGAATAGAACTAGAACAGAACTAGAACAGAACTAGAACAGAACTAGAACAGAACTAGAGCAGAACTAGAACAGAACTAGAACAGAACTAGAACAGAACTAGAACAGAACTAGAACAGAACTAGAACAGAACTAAAACAGAACTAGAACAGAACTAGAACAGAACTAGAACAGAACTAGAACAGAACTAGAACAGAACTAGAACAGAACTAGAACAGAACTAGAACAGAACTGGAACAGAACTAGAACAGAACTAGAACAGAACTAGAACAGAACTAGAACAGAACTAGAACAGAACTAGAACAGAACTAGAACAGAACTAGAACAGAACTAGAACAGAACTAGAACAGAACTAGAACAGAACTAGAACAGAACTAGAACAGAACTAGAACAGAACTAGAACAGAACTAGAACAGAACTAGAACAGAACTAGAACAGAACTAGAACAGAACTAGAACAGAACTAGAACAGAACTAGAACAGAACTAGAACAGAACTAGAACAGAACTAGAACAGAACTAGAACAGAAGTAGAACAAAATAAAGAGTAAAACCAAAAGCGGAATCAAGAATAGAATCAAGAACAGAATCAAGAACAGAATCGAGAACAGAATCAAGAACTGAATCAAGAACAGAATCGAGATCGAAATCAAGTACAGAATCAAGAACAGAATCAAGTACAGAATCAGAAACTAAATTAAGAACAGAATCAAGAACAGAATCAAGTATAGAATCAAGTTCAGAATCAAGAACAGAATCAAGAACGGAATCAAGAAAAGAATCAAGAACGGAATCAAGAAAAGAATCAAAAACATAATCATGATCAGAATCAATAAGTAAATTAGCAACAATCTTTTGATTCTAGAACTGTATCAAAAACTTTATCAAGAACTGTATCATGAACTGAGTTAAGAACTTAATAAAGAACTAAAGCTTGAATGAGTCCTTAGGCTTAAATTTCTCTAACTTTGACCTTAAACCCTTCCATGTATGCTTTTCTTTTGTTGTTTATATATCTTTTATGGTCCTTATCACCCTTAAAGTATACTTTAGATTTTTGCATATTTATTGTTTAACTTGTTTCCTTTGCCCTGAGTGTATGCATTTCAATTTTCTTGCTTTGTTAACTGCAAACAAGTAGAACATTTTATCAACTTAACTTCTAACATTGTTTAACAACACAAAAACTAGAGACTACATTTAGGTGTTCTTAGGGTATTTTTAGTCTTAAATATAAAATAATAAAAAGGACTTGTTTTGGAAATTCTTTGAACTTTTGTTTTAGTGCCTTTTTTTATCAAAAATTAGAAAAGAAAAATAACATGCAATCAATGTTGGCAAATAAGAAAGAAAGGAAACATTTGCATTTTTAATAAAAATTTTATTTAGAGGGAGGAAAAGGAGGGAATATAGAGGACTTTTGTTGGAAGGTAGGAACGGCATTCAAGTCATTTATTTGTAGAGAAAAGGAGGTGAATGAATTTTTAATAATGACTAGAATGTATTATTGATTTTTTATGTTGCATATATAAAGGGTTACTTTGGAAAATAACTAGTTCTAAACGTGTAGCTTTAGTAAATATTGCAAAAGAATTAAAGGCCGGTTGTTTTGTTAGGGAAGAAATAAGAGAGAATTTAAGAGACTTTTCTAAGAGAGTAAACGAAACATTTAAGAGAGTATTAGTACTTCCAGTTCTCTTTTTATTTAGTGGAAAATTCTCTTAAGTTTTTTGAATTTTATAAGATTTTGTGAAAATGTTGAATGTTTTTTTTTCTTGGGTATAAAAAAAATCCTGAAAAAATTGAAATTGAAAAGCGGATATATTAGTTAGAGTTGTCAGCATATGTTCTACTTAAGTTGAAGTGAATGGAGGAGACTTTGTTCGACTTTGCTTAAAAAAGTTTAAAATTTTTTTTAGCAAGAAACTGTGACACTTCAAGGGAAAGGAAATTTTAAAGACTTAAATCTTTAAAGAAATGACTTAAATGCTAGAAAAAACTTAAAATATTTTAATTAAAATTAATCATACGCTTCCAGACTAAACAATTAATATTACTAATATGTCACCCTGTTCAATAATTTAATATTGCTCATACGCTTTTCTTTATATAAACCTTTAAATTATAGATTTCTTTCAAAATTTAAATTTTTTCTTATCCTTCCCTTTTAACCGCTTATATCCGTTTACTCTCTGTTTACCAGTTAATTTAACTTAATTCCATCAACAATTTATTTAATATCCTGGCAAAATTTCTTCCAAAGTCCGTCTAGAGTCTCTCAACCATTAAAGCTACCGCAGACAGAAACAAGTGAATTATAGAAAAATTTATGGTACAAAAATTCTGTTCATTTCTTTTGGCTGTTGCTGAGTTTTTTAATGAGTTAGAGGCAGAAAAGTTGTAGTTTCCATTAATTTTATGGTGGCAAAATAATGAGGCAAAACAACGCAACAAACAAAGGAAATATAAGAGTTCCAAACCGACACTAGGATAACCTACAACGAAATTTTTCAAAAAAAAAAAAAAAACTAGATTTTTAACTTCTTTTAATGAATTTTAAAAGAAAAAAGAACCTCGATTTGGAATGACCAAAATTTTTCCCAAAAAAATAGATTTTTTGATGAAAAACTTTAAACCTCTATAACTTCTTTAAATGATGTTTAAATGGAAAAATAATATCGATTTGGAATCACCAAAATTTTGAATATAATATCAAAATTTTGCATATAAAATCAGTTTTTTTGATGAAAAATTGTAAACCTTTGGAACTCCTTTAAATGGCATTTAAATGAAAAAAGAACCTAGATTTGGTATCACCAAACAATTTTTTTAAATTTAAAACTTCTCATATAAAATCGTTTTTTGTAAAAAAAAACTTTAAACCTCTGTAACCTCTTTAAATGACGTTTTTATAGAAAAATGATCTCGACACTCAAATTTTTTATAAAAAATCAAAATTTTTCATATAAAATATATTTTTTTAAAAACTACTTTCTAAATGTCGTTAAAATGGAAAAATTACCTTGATTTGGAATCACTTTTGGACATAAAAAATTAAAAAAAAATGTTATAACAAAAAATTTAATTCTTTGAATTGAAAATTTTCTTCAAACAATTAAAATTTTAGTTAAATTAAAACTGTCAAATGTTTGTTTAAAGATTCTTAATTTGAAAACCTTTAAATTTTTTCATAAATCTTAAAAGTAATGAGGTTAGGTTGATTTTTTTGTTAAAGAATTAAAATTTCCAAAAAATGAAAACAGTCAAATGTTTTTAAAGTAATTTTAAACAAATTTTCTTTTACAAAATTTAAAAAAACGTATAATTAAAAAAATTAGAATTGAGGTTAGGTTGAAAAACTTTTTGATTATTGATGATATCAATGAAATGAAAACTGGTAAATGTTTGTTTAAGGATTCTTAATTCGAACACTTTTAAATTTCTTCATAAATCTTACAAATAAAGAAATGAAAATTGAGGTTAGGTTGAATTTTTTATTAAATAATTAAAATTTCCAGAAAACGAAAACTGTCAAGTGTTTTTAAGGTAATTCTAAACTAATTCGCTTTTAAAAAAATTAATAAAACGATAAGTAAAAGAAGTTAGAATTGAGGTTAGGTTGAAAAACTTTTTGTTTATAAGAGATATCAACAAAATTAAAACTGCAAATTATATTTAGAAAGATTCCTTATAAAATTGCTTTTAAACTTTTTAATAAATATTTGGATCTATCGCAAATAACGAGAAAACCAAATTTAAAGTTTTTCATATAGAAATTTCAAAAATTGATTTTTGGTATAAAACATAAGTGATCTCAGAATTTAATTGTTTTGGCTCTATTTATGACAATTAACGAGAAAATCAAGTTTAAAGTTTTTTATATACTAATTAAAAAAAATATATTTTTGGTATGAAAAATGAGTCATAGAATTTCGTTATTTTGACTCTATTTATGACAATTAACGAGAAAATCAAGTTTAATGTTTTTCATATAAAAATTAAAAAGAAAAAATCTATTTTTGTTATGAAAAATGAATGATCACAGGATTTCGTTATTTTGACTGTATCTATTATAATTAATAAGAAAATCAAGTTAATAAAAAAAAATTGGCAATAACAAATTTAATTCATTGAATATTTTCAGATTTTTTGAGGTAAAGTTGAAAATTTTCTTGAAACAATTAAAATTTTACGAAAAATAAAACTGTCAAATGTTTGTTTTAAGATTCTTAATTTGAAAACTTTTCAATTTCTTCATAAATCTTAAAAATAAAGAAATTAAAATTGAGGTTAGGTTGAATTTTTTGTTAAAGAATTAAAAATTTCAGAAAATCAAAACAGTCAAGTATTTTTAAAGTAATTTGAAACAAATTTCCTTTTACAAAATTTAAGAAAACGTTTAATTAAAGAAATTAGAATTGAGGTTAGGTTAAAAAACTTTTTGATTATTGATGATATCAATAAAATGAAAACTGGTAAATGTTTGTTTAAGGATTCTTAATTCGAACACTTTTAAATTTCTTTATAAATCTTAAAAATAAAGAAATTAAAATTGAGGTTAGGTTGAATTTTTTGTTAAAGAATTAAAATTTCCAAAAAATGAAAACAGTCAAGTATTTTTAATGTAATTATAAACAAATTTCCTTTTACAAAATTTAAGAAAACGTTTAATTAAAGAAATTAGAATTGAGGTTAGGTTGAAAAACTTTTTGATTATTGAAGATATCAATAAAATGAAAACTGATAAATGCTTGTTTATAGATTCTTATTTCGAAAACCTTTAAATTTCTTCATAAATCTTAAAAATAAAGAAATTAAAATTGAGGTTAGGTTGAATTTTTTGTTAAAGAATTAAAATTTCCAAAAAATGAAAACAGTCAAGTATTTTTAATGTAATTATAAACAAATTTCCTTTTACAAAATTTAAGAAAACGTTTAATTAAAGAAATTAGATTTGAGGTTAGGTTGAACAACTTTTTGAATATTGAAGATATCAATAAAATGTAAACTGATAAATGCTTGTTTATAGATTCTTATTTCGAAAACCTTTAAATTTTTTTATAAATCTTAAAAATAAAGAAATCAAAATTGAGGTTAGGTTGAATTTTTTGTTAAAGAATTAAAATTTCCAAAAAATGAAAACAGTCAAGTATTTTTAATGTAATTATAAACAAATTTCCTTTTACAAAATTTAAGAAAACGTTTAATTAAAGAAATTAGAATTGAGGTTAGGTTGAACAACTTTTTGATTATTGGAGATATCAATAAAATGTAAACTGATAAATGCTTGTTTATAGATTCTTATTTCGAAAACCTTTAAATTTTTTATAAATCTTAAAAATAAAGAAATCAAAATTGAGGTTAGGTTGAATTTTTTGTTAAAGAATTAAAATTTCCAACAAATGAAAACAGTCAAGTATTTTTAATGTAATTATAAACAAATTTCCTTTTACAAAATTTAAGAAAACGTTTTGTAATAACGGGAAGGTTATTATTAAATCTTTGTTAAATAAATAATTTTATCTAACAAAGATGTAAGACTATAATTACTTCCAAGTAATTATAGTCGTTGGGGTTTTGAAAGAGAAAACAAACTTGGGATTTCTTTTATGATACAAAAGAAGTTAATTTTAATTTAAATTCAATGATGTAGTTTTATTCACATTTACAAATGTATTTATGTATATACTAGACGGTAAGTATATAACAGAGCCAAAGAGATAGAGCCAAAGTGATAGAGCCAAGGTGATAGAGCCAAAGAGATGGTTGGAAGAGCAACTTATGGGAACAAGTGCCAGATGATAAGTGAAGTAAGTTTCCTTAATTTGGCTTACAAGAACCTTCGGTTTCTTGTAAGCCAATTGAGTGAAACTTTGACACTTGTCATTTGTAACGAGTGCTTTTAAGTTTTGTAATAGATTTGCTATAAACTTTGACGTTTTAAAGCAAATCTATTACTACTTTGAAAGTAGGAAAATTAAATTACATTTTTAGAGGTGAATTCATTATCTCTACTATAAATTTTACAATTCAGTTTAATTAAAATAAAGGAAAGAAAAATACAATTCATTTTATATATACAAATTAATAAATAAATAATAATAAGTCCAAGTTTGGACATGCCGCCGGCCTTGCCTTTAGGCAACAGTTGGCCTGTTTTCTGTGCTGCAGAGTACAGATGCCAATGACTGGATAGCAGCGGCGATGATGCGGGTGTCGGGTTGAGTTGGTTGAGGCTGTTGTAGTGGTTGAGGCTGTTGTAGTACTTGAGGCTGTTGTAGTACTTGAGGTTGTGGTGAAGCATTTGGAGCCGTTGATAGGTGATGACGACGCTGCTTCTGATGACGTTGGCCTTGACGATGATGATGAGATGGTTGATGCGGACGAGCCAGTCTAGTGCGGATTACACTTTGCTGATTATGTGACAGATGCAGCAGAGTGTGATGATAATGTCGACACTTACGACATGTGTCCGGTGACGTGCACGACCGCATGCTGTGACTACGTGCCAAGCAATTCATGCAGTAGCCTAGCCTGCCGACAATTTCCCTTCGCTTGTGGGGTGTCATTCTAAGGAATTTGCGGCAAAATCTCAGTGCATGGAAACTGTCACATATGACACATTTATACACCTCCAAATTTCTTGGAGTGTGCTCGTCATTGATATTACGGCTTCGGCTACTGCTAGTTGCCACTCTTGTCACGGCTGGTCTCGTTGCTGTCAGTCTTCGATTGGATCTGCTAAAGAAATTCGAAAACCATTATAAGTTTGAGATTTAAGAAAGTTTGAGAGATGTTAAATGAGTGTTATAGTGTTATGAGATTAATTTGAGTGAGAATTAGTAAGTGTGTTAGCTGAGTTAAAAGAGTTAATTGATATGTGATGATTATAATTTAGAAGTTTGTTCAGAATTTTCATTTTCTAAAAAGGGGAGATAACATAGTTTAGATATAGGTCTTGTGATAATTCCTGACTGTCCGAACGTCAGCGACACGAACATGACTATCTGATCCTGAGTAGGTTTTTTCGATTCGACCTAATCGCCATTCGTAAGGGGCTTGGAGATCATCCATAACTACAACCAGATCTCCGTTTTTGAGATTTGGAAGAGCATCTTTCCATTTATATCGCTTCTGTAATGACTGGAGATAATCATTTTTCCATCGTGTAGAGAACTGGTGATGAATCGCCTTTAACTTTTCCCATCTATTTATTAGGGACATGTTTTCACCCGATTGCTCTGGAAAAGCTGTTAAAGGGGCACCTCTTAGAAAATGGCCAGGTGTCAACGCAGCAATTTCAGCAGGATCTTCAGATAGTGCTGAGATGGGTCGAGAATTGAGAACACTTTCTATTCTAATTAAAATAGTTGAAAATTCTTCGAAATTGAACTTTTGGTTACCTGCAACTCGCTTAAAATGAAATTTAAAACTTTTTACGGCAGCCTCCCATAGGCCGCCCATATGTGGAGCATAAGGAGGAATAAATTTCCACTCGAAACCATGTGAAATATACTTTTGGGCAATATCTTGTGCTGAATTTTTTATGAATAAGGCAAATTCTTTTTCAAGTACTCTACTTGCTCCGAGAAAATTCCTACCATTATCAGTAACCACCTTTTGGGGGAGCCCCCGCCTCCCAACGAAACGAGCAAATGCCGCCTGAAAAGCTGCTGAGGAAAGATCCGAACAGCCTTCTAAGTGTATCGATTTGGTGCTAAAACAAACAAAGACGCTGACATATCCTTTTACAGTTGACGCTGTTCGTAAGGAAGATAATTTGAGATCAAACGGACCTGCAAAATCTATACCAGTAACTTGGAAGGGGAGAGAAAAGTTACATCTATCTGGGGGAAGTGGAGCCATTATTTGAGTGCAGTTCTGTTGTTTATATATTATGCAAGGCTTACAGTGTCGAATTATACCTTTTATTTTTGGTTTCAGCCTTGAGACGTAAAATTCTGATTGCACCATTCTGCACATCAGTCGACTTTCTGCATGGAGAAGAAAATTATGCAAATGTTCAAGATACAAATGGCAAATTTTTGAGTTACCTGGAAGTATTATTGGATGACGCTCATTATATGGAAGAGATGAAAGTGATAATCTTCCATTTACTCTAAGTAATGAGTTTGTGTCAATAAATGGGTTTAAAGTTTTAAGACTACTTTTATTGTGCACAGGTTGATTATTTGCAAGACATTGATACTCTTCTGAATAAAACGATTTTTGAGCAAGCAAAATAAGTCGAGATTTAACAAATTTGATTTCTTGTTGAGTTAAATTACTTTCAGTACAAGAGTTAGAATTTTGTAAACAGTTATTAAAAAATCTGAAAATGTAACTTAGAACTCTTAAAGCTTTGTTGTATGACGAAAATCTTTCAAGAATATCATTGTCTGCTATCTTTGCATGTAATACTTGAGTCTCAACAGTTTTTTCGCTAATTTTTAAAGGATTTCTTTTCGGCCATTCTGATAAAGATTTCGTAATCCACGCTGGTCCATGCCACCACAAAGAGCTATTTGCGAGATCTTGGGGCCTACAACCGCGTGTACCGAGATCAGCTGGATTATCATGGGTAGGAACATGATGCCATGTTGCATCTGGTACTAATTGGTGAATTTGAGCAATACGATTTGCTACGTAAGTTTCCCATGTTGACGGTGGTTTTGATAACCATCCTAGCACTATTGAGGCATCAGTCCATAAATGTATTTCAACGTTTACGAAGTTTAACGAAGTTATAACATATTTTACAAGATTTGCCAATAGAACTGCACCATTGAGTTCTAAGCGCGGTAAGCAGACAGTCTGAATTGGGGCAACTTTAGATTTCGCAACTAGTAAATTTGAAAAAGTATTTTTTGATTTAGTTTCACAACGAATATAAACCGTAGCGCAATATGCAGCTTTGGATGCATCCGCAAAGCCGTGTATTTGTATAGAGTCTAAAGGTGTATATTGTAACCAACGCGGAATTGAAATTTTTTCTAATTCTGTGAGATCAGCTACAAGACAATTCCACTTTTGCAATGATTCAAGAGACACATCTTCATCCCATTCTAAACCTTCTAACCACAATTGTTGCATGAGAATTTTTGCTCTGATAACTATGGGGGCCAGCCAACCAGCAGGATCGAAGAGTTTAGCAACTGATGAGAGAATTTGTCGTTTTGTAATTTTCGATGATTGATCAATTGGAGAAAAACTATATGTGAAATTATCTGTTAATGCGTTCCACTTAATGCCAAGAGTTTTAGTCGAACTTGCTTCATGGAATCTAAGAAAATCTAAATCATATAAATCATCTTTGGGTATATGAGAGAGCAATTTGGGGTCATTAGCTGTTATCTTTTTAAGAGGTAATCCAGCAGATTTGAGTGTATTTATGAGCTGAGTCTGAGTTGAAACTGTTTCTTCTATTGAGAAACCACCGGAAAGAATATCATCGACGTATGTTTCATTACGCAAAATGAAAGCTGCCTTGGGATATTTAGATTCTGAGTCAGTAGCAAGCTGAAGCAGTGTACGAATTGCGAGATAGGGCGCACAATTGACTCCGAAAGTTACTGTTTTTAATTGATAATCTCTTATTGGACCATTTTCTTCATTTTGGAACAATATCTTCTGAAATGGTCTATCAGCGGGATGGACTAAGATTTGGCGATACATTTTTTGAATATCGCCACTAAATACGTACTTGTATTTTCTCCAATTAAGAATTATTGTTACCAAATCATTTTGGAGAATTGGGCCAGTGTAAAGCACATCATTGAGAGAGAATTGAGATTTTGTTTTTCTGGATGCATTGAATACAACTCGTACCTTTGTAGTTTTGTGTTCGGGCCGAACAACTGCATGATGTGGTAAGTAAAAAGAGCCATATTTTCCATTCAATATAATTTCATGAGATAAAGTTTCTTCCATGTGATCGAGAGTCACATATTCATTTAACACTGCCTTGTATTGAGACTGAAGTTCGGGATCTTTAGCAAGAGTTTTTTCCATTCTGGCATATTGAGCTAAAGCAATAAAACGGGATGAGCCAAGAAAAAATTTTTCGGGAAATTCTTTTTTAAATGGCAATCTTACTTCGTATCTGCCGTCTTCTTGTCGAGTAGTTGTTTGAGTATAGAAGCTCTCACATAGTTCGTCTTCAGCTGAGATAGGACGCGTTGAAGGAACTTCTTCTTGCTCCCAAAACTTTTTAAGAACAGTGTTAAGTTCTGAAACATCGGAAGGGAGAACCGACGTTGTAAAAGATTGAACAGCTTGGGTTTTTATGGGACCACTAAGTACCCATCCAAATACCGTATTATAAGCAGATGCACGACCACAAATGTTTTTCTTGATTCCTTCGACGTTAATGAAATGCTCATAATCATTTCCAAGAATAAGATCAATTTGAGATGATTTGTTGAATGTTGGATCAGCAAGATCGAGTTCTTCTAATTCTGTAGACTTAGGGATTGAAAACGTACAAGCGGGAATATGTTTTGTCACTCTGGGCAACACAATAGCTTTAATTGGAATTCTAAGATTATGTCTTTTGGCATATAGAACAAAGTTACATTCTTTAGTCGCCGATTGCTTTTGACCGCCAATACCGATAATTTCAAAATGAGACTTTTGGTAAGGCAATTGAAGTCGATTTCTTATTTTTTCTGTTAAAAATGTTCGTTGAGAACCCGGATCAATTAGAGCACGAATTGTGAAAAATTGACCTTTATATTCTATCTGCATCAAGGCAGTACGCAATAAAATATTCTCGTTACTCGTGGAGATATTAGATTGAACTTGAGTGGAACAACTTGGAGTTATGTTTTCTGATTCATTTTGTACAATTTGAGTTACATTAGTGGAAGAATTTTGAATATTTTTGCTTTGAGCATTTTCTTGTTGACTATTTTCTTGATTTTGAGAAGTTTGTTGTCTTCTTGCCATATGCAGCAACGAGTGATGATTTTTTTTGCAATGTATACAAGTATGCTTACTTTTGCAATTTGCTTTGAGATGAGATAATGACAAACAATTATTGCAAAACTTGTTTTTAAAGACGTAGTCAATTCTTTGCTGAACTGTAAAGGCTCTGAATTTCGGACAATTTCTGAGGCCATGAGCTTCGGAACATATTTTGCAATTTGAGTAAAAATTTTCTTGCGAAGTGTAAGTTTGAACATTAGAAGATTGTCTTTTAGTGATGTTAAATCCATCTTTTGAGACTTTTATACTTGCAAGTCTTTCTACTGCTTCGTATCTGTCCACAAGAAATTGCGACATTTCAGTCCACTTCGGAAGTTCACGAGGAGATGTGAGAGATTGTTCCCAAAGAGATAAGGTAACATCTGGCAATTTTGTTGATATCAATCGAATAAGTATTGGATCCCAACTTTCTACTTGAACATTCAAAGTTTTAAGAGTTGCCAAACAATCATTTACAGAAGATTGAATTCTTCTAATAGATTCGCTATCTTCGCTGGTTGCGGAAGGTATATCAAATAGAATTTTAATTTGATTGTCAACAAGGACACGTTTATTCTCATATCGAGTTTTGAGAGCAGCCCATGCCAGCTCGAAGTTTTCATTAGAAAGAGTATATCTTTTTACTATGGCTCCAGCCTCACCTCTCGTTTTATTACGAAGGTGATATAATTTAGTTACTGGAGTAAGTTTTGAATGATTTATATACACGGCAGTGAACATGTCACGAAATGACGGCCATTGTTCATAACTGCCGCTGAAAATTTCTGTGTCGCATGGAGGTAATTTAATACAGTTGCTATTATTATCAAAGCCTGTATTCTGAGCAAAAGATTGTGGAGGAAGGGAATGACGAGGCATCTCAAAAGAGGAACTTGTGGAGGCTAGACGAATTTCCTTCAATAAATCTAACATTTTTGAAGTACATAGATAATACGCTTCAGCACATTCATTGAACTTTTTACTCGCTTCTTCTTTCAATTTTTTAGTAACCACGTCGGTATGTGCCAACATAACATCTTCATATGAAGCTTCCGTCCTAGACCATCTCGAATCCAAATCTTTCATTTTAACTTCAAGAACTGACTCTGCGTGCTCGTTTGAAGGAGTTTTTTGGAATATTTTAGAAAACAGGATCAAATGATCACAATCAAAAGTAAAACGTTCATATGGCGATGGGGAAGCCATTTTTCAAATTGAAATAACAAATTTAAAGTAAAAAATGGGCAAGAGAATGCAAACAGATGAGATAATGAGAAAATGGTAGTGATCGAGTGTTAATTCAAAGATATTAAGAAAATGTCAACTTAAAATGAGAATTGAGACAATTTTTACAGAGATTTAAAACTTTACTAACAAGAATTGAGATAATTTGAACTAAAAATTAGAAATTGGGTTTGGAGTTGCAATTTGAGAATTTGAAAATTTGTCAAAGATTTTAAAATTTCAAAAAATATTAGAGAAAAATTAATTTTGGGAAAATATTAAAAAATATTCAACTATATTTTTAGAAAAAATTCAAAAAATATTCAACGAGATTAGAGAAATACAACGAGATTGAGAAATTTGTGTCGAGATTCAAGAAATATTTAAAAATTCATGAAAATTTACTTTAATAGTGAGAATCGATAAATTTTCAAATGATATTGATAATTCCAATGAAATCTTGGGATCTTACTAGAGAAAATCTTAATACAGTTTGGGAAATTATCAACAAATTATTTTCAAAGTTATACAAAAAAAATTTTAATTACCGAGAAAACTAAGCAATGTACGTAAAAATATTGCTTAAATGCGCACTTAAAAAAACGATTTTTAAAAAACGAGATTAAAAATAGTGATATGCCAATGTATGATTAAAAATTTTATAAAAAATTATACTTTTTCAGATAAAAAAAATTTTTAAATTTTTTCAATTAATTTTTTGTTTAATTTTTACAACCGTGCATTTATTTTGCTTAGAGAAATTTATTTCAATTTTATAAGTTTTTATTTTAATTGTAATTGCAAGTTAAAATTTTCATACAATGGCAACACTTTTTCACATAGAAAATTCTGAAAAAAATGTTATGTATTTTGTTAGTATTAAAAAATGAGATATGGGTTTAAGATTCAAACATTTTTTTTTTTGTTTTAATTTACTGTTTAATTATATTAATTTTTCTTTGTGGACTGTATGAGTTTCAATTGAAAAGAGAGCAAATTCAAATCGATATGTTTTAAACAAAAATTTAAAAATATTTTAAAATTTTTAAAAATTTTATTAAGTTTTTTTTTTTTGATTTATTATGAGTAACTCTCCCAAAAATTCTAAATTTTGTTTGAGTTTTTATAATTTTTAAAATTTCTTTTAAAAATTATTTTATTAGCGCAAAAATTTTTTTTTGTATTGGGATACCCTTATTATTTCTTTAAAATAACGTTTGTGTATTGGGACACCCTTATTATTTCTTTAGGACAACGTTTCTTCTTTTGTTTTTTGTTCTTTGCTTTGTGTTTTGCAAATTCGGGTTTGTATGTAAATTTGTGTGTAAATTTGTGTGTAAATATGTGTGTATAAATACCTTGGATGATGAGACGAAAAAGCATACAACAAACCAGTGATTATCTTCTCTTTATTATTTTCTTTTTAAATTTGAGAAATTCCAACGGGATTCTAATATGTTATATATATGTATGTATGTATGTATATAAATGTAGAGATGTTCATAATTTTAGCACAAAAGTGATGGGCAAATTTATAGCGGTTTTATTTTTTTTTGCAAATTTTTTTTTAAAAAATTTTTTTTTATTTATTTATTCTTTTATTTATTCTTTACAAATGGCGTGCCTTATATATGTAAAATATTTTTTACTTTTTATTTATTTTAATATAGCGATTTTTATTTTTGGTGTACTTTATTTTATTTTTTTTTTTATTTTATGAGATAAGCGAGACTTTTGAAACAAATTTGAATTAAAAATGGCAGAAAAACTTTTGTTATTGTGAGAGAAAAAATTTAAATGGCACAAATTATTGTGTGAGAAAAAATTTAATGGCGCTTATTTATTTGAAAAAATTTTTGTTGTTTTTTTTTTTTATTTGTAAAACAACGGGCACTTTCACAATTTATGAAATTTTTAAAAATTTTTCACTTTATAAAATTATTTTCCACTTTCAAAAACACAACACCAAAAAATTTTTAAATTTTTCCAGAATTTTTTATTTAGCTTTTTGAGATAAATTATTCATAAAATTATGAACAATATGGCTGCGCTTTTATTAGCCGAATTTTTAAATAAAAATTATAAACTGATTTTCAATATGGCGTTATATATTTCAAAATTTATTTTTTATTTAATATGGCCTTTATGTATTTTGAAATTTTTTCACTTATTTTTTTCCTTTTTATATATTCAATATGGCCTTTATGTATTTTGAAAATTTTTCTCTTATTTATTTGCTTTTTATGTATTCAATATGGCCTTTATGTATTTTGAAAATTTTTCTCTTATTTATTTGCTTTTTATATATTCAATTTTCCGCTATTTTTTATGTAAAAAATTTTATGTAAATAAATTTTTTATATATTTTATTTTTATCCGTTATGTGTTTGCAAAAATTTTTAACTAATTTTTTTTTTCTATTTTATTTACACATTACGGCTTTTATGTATTTCAAATTTCCGCTATTTTTTATGTAAAAAAAAAAATTTTATGTAAAAATATTATATTAAACAATTTTTCACTGCCGTCGCCATTTTAAAAATTTTTTTTAATTTTTTTTTATTACTTTTGATATTTTTTTTTAACACGGCACGAATATTATGTATTTATATATATATATAACTTTTTTTTCTTCAGGACCGGCCTATTTTTTTCATTTATATATTTTTTTTTCAGGACCGGCCTACACTTTTTTTTTTATAAGGGTTTTTTGGGTTTTTTTTTTGTTTTCTTTATTCACTCCACACACACTATACATACATATATATTTAATTTTTATATTTTATTTATTTGTTTGTGAGCTTTTTGTTATTTATCACTTCTTTTTATTTTTTGTGTATGACTTTGTTTTTTTTTTTTTTTTTAATGTTGTATATTTTTTCACGATTTCTTTTTTATATGTACTTACATGTTTTTTCTTATGGGATGATCGTTAATTACTGAGGTCTAAGGGTTTTTAATTCTTCTTCATTTACCTCATTATTATTTCGTGGTGAATATCAGATTTTGAGAGAGAGAGATTTTTATGCTGTCTTCTTTATTTGATTTTGCTGCTTTTTCACTCTTTGAGACAGAGTTAAGAGTAGGCGCTTTTTCTTCTGAGAAGGACCATGTAATAACGGGAAGGTTATTATTAAATCTTTGTTAAATAAATAATTTTATCTAACAAAGATGTAAGACTATAATTACTTCCAAGTAATTATAGTCGTTGGGGTTTTGAAAGAGAAAACAAACTTGGGATTTCTTTTATGATACAAAAGAAGTTAATTTTAATTTAAATTCAATGATGTAGTTTTATTCACATTTACAAATGTATTTATGTATATACTAGACGGTAAGTATATAACAGAGCCAAAGAGATAGAGCCAAAGTGATAGAGCCAAGGTGATAGAGCCAAAGAGATGGTTGGAAGAGCAACTTATGGGAACAAGTGCCAGATGATAAGTGAAGTAAGTTTCCTTAATTTGGCTTACAAGAACCTTCGGTTTCTTGTAAGCCAATTGAGTGAAACTTTGACACTTGTCATTTGTAACGAGTGCTTTTAAGTTTTGTAATAGATTTGCTATAAACTTTGACGTTTTAAAGCAAATCTATTACTACTTTGAAAGTAGGAAAATTAAATTACATTTTTAGAGGTGAATTCATTATCTCTACTATAAATTTTACAATTCAGTTTAATTAAAATAAAGGAAAGAAAAATACAATTCATTTTATATATACAAATTAATAAATAAATAATAATAAGTCCAAGTTTGGACACGTTTAATTAAAGAAATTAGAATTGAGGTTAGGTTGAAAAACTTTTTTATTATTAGAGATATCAATAAAATAAAAACTGATAAATGCTTGTTTATAGATTCTTATTTCGAAAACCTTTAAATTTTTTTATAAATCTTAAAAATAAAGAAATCAAAATTGAGGTTAGGTTGAATTTTTTGTTAAAGAATTAAAATTTCTAAAAAATGAAAACTGTCAAGTATTTTTAAAGTAATTTTAAACAAATTTCCTTTTAAAAAAATTAATAAAACGTTAAATTAAAGAAGTTATAATTGAGGTTAGGTTGAAAAACTTTTTGATTATTAGAGGTATCAACAAAATTAAAACTGCAAATTGCTTTTTAGAGAATTCTAAATAAAACGAGAAAATCGAGTTTAAAGTTTTTATGTCAAAATTTAAAAAAATCAATATTTGGTATGAAAAATGAGTTATTACAGAATTTCAAGTTTTTCATATAAAAACGATGTTTATTTTGATTTTTAAAGGATTTTTGTTATTTCTAAAGACTTTTTTTCCATTATTGTTTTAAAAATCTCTTATCTCCTTGAAAATTTACATAATTTTCAAATTACAAATACGTTTCCGTTTGTTTTAGGTCCTTCTTGCACGTCAAATAGAGATTATTATTTTTATTAACCCTTTAAATAAACATTTTAAACCTTTTTCACTTTATCTTTCTCTGAAGAAAAAAAGTATAACATTTTTATAATTTGTATTTTATTTGCCTTAAACTAATAAATAAAGTGTCCTTTTTTTTGTTGTGGCTGTGAATTTTAGGACGTGCAGAGAATCAGGAAAAAGGATATACATAAATGACCGAGTAAATGATTTGTAAATAACAAAAGCTAGAAAAACACTAAAATACTCGTAATACAAAGTAATATATGAAATTCGTTTTGAAACAACAGAAAAAAAATACATTTGTTTAAACAGATAAGCAGGACTAAAGGACTTAAGTTTGGAGGATACTTGAGTTAGACCACAAAACATCATTTTTGAAGAGGGATTTAGTTACACATAAAAGGGCTTTGGCAGATAGAGGGAGGAGAAAGGGACATAGATTATAGAAATACAAGCAAACATTTACTGTTATCTTCAACTGTCAACAAGGGTCAAATGACACTTTTAAAACAACAGGCGCCTTTAGGCTAGGGGTGGGCTTATGCCTGACACAGGATGTGATATTTGATGTCATAAAATTAAATGGATTTGTTATATTTTTGATTTGTTATATTTCAAAAACACTTTAACTTTAAATTATAAATATTGGGAATTTTCCTTTAAAATTGATTTGGGTGACTCCTTTATTTTGAAATTTTTATATGAAAAACTTTAAACTTGATTGTCTCGTTAATTGTGAAAGATAGAGCCAAAATAATTACACATTTTTCATACCAAAAATTGATTTTTTATTTTTTTTTTATACGAAAAACTTTAATTTTAGATAGAGATAAAATAACGAAATTCTGTGATCACATATTTTTCATAGCAAAAATTTATTTTTCTGAAATTTTTATATGAAAAACTTTAATTTAGATTTTCTCGATAGAGCCAAAATAACGAAATCCTGTGATCACTCATTTTTTATATCAAAAATTTATTTTTCTGAAATTTTTATATAAAAACTTTGAACTCGATTTTCGCGTTATTATAATAGACAAAGCCAAAATTCTTTAATCATTAATTTTTCATACCAAAAATTGATTTATTTTGAAATTTTCAGATGAAAAACTTTAAGCTTGATTTTCTCGTTATTTATGATAGATAGAGCCAAAATAAAGAAATTCTGTGATCACTCATATATTATACCAAAATTGATTTTCTTGAAATTTTTATATAAGAAACTTTATAATGATATTTAGAGCCAAAATAAAGAAATTCCGTGATCACTCATCTTTTATACCAAAAAATGTTTTTTCTTTGAAATTATTATATAAAAACATTTAAAATCGATTTTCTCGTTAATTATAATATATAGAGCCAAAATAACGAAATTCTGTGATCAGTATTTTATTAAGAATTCTCTAAAAAGCAATTTGCAGTTTTAATTTTGTTGATATCTCTAATAATCAAAAAGTTTTTCAACCTAACCTCAATTCTAATTTCTTTAATTTACCGTTTTCTTAAATTTTTTAAAAGCAAGTTTGTTTAAAATTACTTTAAAAACTCTTGACAGTCTTCATTTTCTGGAAACTTTTAGTCTTTAACAAAAAATTCAACCTAACCTTAAATTTATTTTTTTTATTTGCAAGATTTATGAAAAAATTTAAAAGTTTTTAAAATAAGAATCTATAAACAAACATTTGACAGTTTTGATTTTGTTGATATCTCCAATAATCAAAAAGTTTTTTAACCTAACCTCAATTCTAATTTCTTTAATTTAAACTTGTATTTAATTTTTTAAAGGGACAGTTGTTTAAAATTACTTTAAAAACACTTGACAGTTTTGATTTTCTGGAAATTTTAATTCTCTAACAAAAAATTCAATCTAACCTCAATTTTAATTTCTTTATTTTTAGGACTCATGAAGAAATTTAAAGGTTTTTAAAATAAGAATCTTTTAGCAAACTTTTGACAGTTTTAATTTTGTTGATATCTCCAATAATCAAAAAGTTTTTCAACCTAACCTCTATTCTAATTTCTTTAATTTAACTTTTTTGAAAACTTTTTAAAAGGAAATTTGTTTAAAATTACTTTAAAAACACTTGACAGTTTTCATTTTCTGGAAATTTTAACTCTTTAATAAAAAATTCAATTTAACCTCAATTTTAATTTCTTTATTTTCAAAATTTATAAAGAAATTCAAATGTTTTAAAAATAAGAATCTTTAAACAAACATTTGAGAGTTTTCATTTTATTGATATCTCCAATAATCAAAAAGTTTTTCAACCTAACCTCAAATCTAATTTCTTTAATTTAAATTTTTTTTAAATTTTTTAAAAGCAAATTTGTTTAAAATTACTTTAAAAACACTGGACAGTTTTCATTTTCTGAAAGTTTTAACTCTTTAATAAAAAATTCAATTTAACCTCAATTTTAATTTCTTTATTTTTAAGATTTAAGAAGAAATTGAAAGGTTTTTAAAATAAGAATCTTTAAGCAATCCTTTGACAGTTTTAATTTTGTTGATATCTCCAATAATAAAAAAGTTTTTCAACCTAACCTCAATTCTAATTTCTTGAATTTAACGTTTTATTACATTTTTTAAAAGGAAATTAGTTTGAAATTACTTTAAGAACACTTGACAGTTAAGACTTACTAAAAATTTTAAAATTTTTCAACCTAACCTTAATTTTAATTTCTTTATTTTCAAGATTTATGAAAAAATGTTTAAGTTTTCAAGTTAAGAATCTTTAAACAAACATTTGACAGTTTTAATTTTTCTAAAATTTTAATTGTTTCAAGAAAATTTTCAACTTAACCTCAAAAGATCAGAAAATATTCAAAGAATTTAATTAGTTATTTCCAAATTTTATTGTTTTTTTGTTATACAATTTTTTTGAATTATTTATATCGAAAACTTATAACTCGATTTTGGTTATTACAAATCAAAGTAATTTTTCTATTTAAACGTCATTTCAAGAAGTTCAGAAACAATTTGATTTTATATGAAAAATTTAGATTTTTTTATGTAAAATTTTGATTTTTTATGAAAAATGTTGGTGATTCCAAATCCAGGTTCTCTTTTCATTTAAACATATTTTAAAGAACTTCCAAAGGCTTAAAATTTTTCATTCAAAATTTCTGTATTATATGAAAAACTTTGATTATTTATAAAAAATTTTGTTGATTTCAAATCGAGGTTCTTTTTCCATTTAAACGCCTTTTAAAGAAGTTACAGAGGCTTTAAGTTTTTCCCCCAAAAAAATGATTTTATATGAAAAATTTTGAGTTTTTATGAAAAATTTTGGTAATTGAAAATCAGGCTCATTTTTCCATTTAAATGTCATTTGAAGAAGTTACAGAGTTTTAAAGTTTTTCATAAAAAAAATTGATTTTATATAAAAATTTTTGATTTTTTATGAAAAATTTTGGTGAAGCCAAATCGAGGTCTTTTATCCATTTAAATATAATTTAAAGAAGTTTCAGAGGTTTAAAGTTTTTCATCACAAAAATCGATTTTATATGAAAAATGTTGAATTTTTTGGTGATTCCAAATCCGGTTTCTTTTCCCAATTAAACTTCATTAATCGAAGTTTAGGAGTTTTAAAGTTTTTCACCAAAAATTGGATTTTATATAAAAAATTTTTGATTTTTTATGTAAAATTTTGATTTTTTATAAAAAATTTTGGTGACTCCAAATCGAGTTTTTTTCCATTTATATGTCATTTAAAGAAGTTAAGGAGGTTTAAAGTTGGGGATAATCCTCCTGAAGAGATGGCTTAACCAATCATCGAAAAGCGTCGAGGAATTTGGTTTCTCCGCAAACATTTTTTTGGCTTTTTATCAATAAATTGGTCTGTTACATTAATAAATAAATGTAACAGATTTGGGATCAAATGCAAATACACTTCTTTTTGAATAGTTTTTCATCAAAAAAATTGATTTGGTATGAAAAATTTTGATTTTTTATAAAAATTTTTGTTGATTTCAAATCGAGGTTCTTTTTCCATTTAAACTTCATTTAAAGAAGTTGCAAAAGTTTAAAGTTTTTTTTTCAAAAAACTGATTTTATATTAAAAATTTTGATTTTTGATAAAAAATTTTGGTGATTCTAAGTCCAGGTAACTTTTTCATTTAAAGAAATTTCCGAATTTTAAAGTTTTTCGTCAAAAAAAAATTGATTTTATATAAAAAATTTTTATTTTGTATGTAAAATTTTTATTTTTTATGTAAAATTTTTATTTTTTATATAAAATTTTGATTTTTTTATGTAAAATTTTGATTTTTTTTTGAAAAATTTTGGTGTTTTCAAATCAATGTCCTTATTCCATTTAAACGTCTTTTAAAGAATTTACAAAGGCTTAAAGGTTTTCATCACAGAATTCGATTTTATATGAAAAATTTTGATTTTTTTTTTGATTTTTAATTAAATTTTGGGTGGTTCCAAATCGAGGTTCTTTTTCCATTTAAAAGCCATTTAACAAAGAAACAGGGGTTTTAAGGTTTTCTTTAAAAAAAAAGTTGATTTTATATGAAAAATTTCAAAGCAAAAACTGAACTGAAGCGTATAAATTTATACAGTTAGCAGCTGTTTTAGGCTGACATTAAAATCATTGCCTATGTTAAGGCTTTTTATTACAATTTCTCTATTTTCTATTGTATTAATATTATTTTTTCCTTCATTTTTTTTGTTCGCTTGAAAAAATTCTTAAAAAAATAGAACTAAACTTTTTTGTTTCAATTTTTTGTTTATTAAATTTAAAAAATCTTTTATATTTGTTTAAATTTTTACAACAAAAAAATGAATAATGTTTTCTATTAAATTTCCCTTTCTCTTAAAATATTTCTAAATAATTCAAAGACCTAGAAAATTATTTTAGTTATAAATTTACATTGAAATTTCCATTTTTTTTCAATTTAACCCTAAAAGCTTGGCAATTTTTTTGTGTAGCATATCCAAACGCCCTGAATTATGCAACAAGTTTAGTAACTTTTCATGAGTGTGAGTAATTTTGTTTTATGTGTTAAATATGATGATTATGATTTGTTGGATGTATGTTAACACTTTCTTTGGAGGTTTTATTTTTTTGAAAGGGTTGAAATGATTTAAAATAATGGCAAGTGTGTGGCAGTTTTGTTTTTTTTTTGCGTGAGGCAAAAAAACTGTAGCATAAACAAAACATTTTAAATTCTAAAGCCTACCTTGGGGAGTTGGCAAAAATATCGCATAGAAGCAAAATAAATACAATTTAAATGAACATGAATTATGCAGATTCTAAAAAGGATTTAAGGGGAAAATAATAACGAGAAATGGCAGAATATTTGACGAGGATTTGGAAAAGGATTGATTTTTTTTTTTTTCAAAAAGTATCAGAAATTGTAATTTAAAAATCTCAAGAGTTGAATGACATTTAATAAAGTAAAAGAGGTTTAACAAAATCGATTTGATATTTTTAAAAGACATCTTTTTGCCATTTATGAAAAATATTGATTTTTTATGGAAAATATTGATTTTTTATGAAAAATTTTGGTGGGTACAAATCGAAGTCTTTTTGCCATATAAACGTCATTTAAAGAAGTTACAGAGGTTTAAAGTTTTTGATCAAAATATGAAAAATTAAGATTTTTTTATGAAAAATTAAGATTTTTATGAAAAATTTTGATTTGGTGATTCTAAATCGAGGTCTTTTTTTCATTAAAATTTTATTTAAAGAAGTTACAGAGTTTTAAAATTTTTAATAAAAAAATAGATTTTAAATGAAAAATTTGGATTTTTTTGAAAAATTTTGGCAAATCCAAATTGAGTCTTCTTTCCATTTTAACGTCATTTAAAGAAGTTACAGAGGTTTAAAGTTTTTGATACAAAAATTGATTTCATATGAAAAATTTACACTTTTTATGAAAAATTTTGATATTTTATGAAATATTTTGGTGTTTCTAAATAGAGGTCTTTTTTCAAGGTAAACCTTATTTAAAGAAGTTACAGAAAATTAAAGTTTTTCATCAAAAAATTGATTTTATATGAAACATTATTATTTTTTATGAAAAAAAAAAATTTGTTAATTCCAAATCGAGATCTTTTTTCCATTTTCTTTATTCCAAATTGAGTCTTTTTTCCATTTAAACTTCATTAAAAGAAGTTACAGAGATTTAAAGTTTTTGATCAAAATAATTGATTTTATATGAAAATTTTTGAATTTTAATGAAAAATTTTGTTGATTCCAAATCAAGTTTTTTCATTAAAACTTCATTTAAAGAAGTAACAGAGGTTTAAAGTTTTTCATCAAAAATTTTGGTGATTTCAAATTGAGATCCTTTTTCCTTTTAAATGTCATTTAAAGAGTTAGAGAGTTTTAAACTTTTTCTTAAAAAAACTGATTTTATATGAAAAATTTTGGTGATTCCAAATTGAGGTCTTTTTCTCATTTAATTTGATTTTTAATTTTGATTTTTTTTTGCAAAATTTTGGTGTTTCCAAATCGAAGTCCATTTTTCATGCATTTAAAAAAGTTAGAATTGAGGTTAAGTTAAAAAAACTTAAATAATTGAAAATTCAAGAAAATCAAAATTGTAGATTATTTCTTTAATAATTCTAGGCGTAAAACTGAAAGAAACTTTCAATAAAATATTAAATTGAAAAAGTTAGAATTGAGGTTAGGTTGAAAAAAATCTTAAATATTCAAAAATTTAAGAAAATAAGAATTTCAGTTATTTTTATTTAAAAATCAGTTCATAATGTTTAAAGAATATTTTATTAAAACCTTAAATTGTAAAAGTTAAAATTGAGGTTAGGTTGAAAACAGTTGAAGCTAAATATAAATTAAACAAAAAATAAAGCTATAAATAGTTTTTGATTAAATTCTATCAAAGAAAAAAAAATTGATTTTATAAGAAAAATTTTGATTTTATTTGAAATATTTTGATTTTCTATTAAAAATTTTTGTGATTCCAAATCGAGGACTTTTTTCCAGTTAAACGTTATTTTAAGAAGTTGAAGAGGTTTAAAGTTTTGGATCAAAACAATTGGTTTTGTATGAAAAATTTAGATTTTTTATAAAAAAATTTTTTTCGAGTTCTTTTGAAGTTACAGAGGTTTAAAGGTTTCCATCCAAAAAGTTGATTTTATATGAAACATTTTGATTTTTTATGAAAAATGTAAATTTTTTATGAAAAATTTTGGTAAGTCCAAATCGAGGTCTTTTTTCTATTTAAACGTCATTTGAAGAAGTTACAGAGGTTTAAAGTTTTTGATCAAAAAAGTCAATTGAATATATTAAATATTTCTATTTCTTTTTTTTATTAAATTTTTCTTTGCTCCCTAAAATATGCTTTATTTAGTCTTCCCTTATTATCTTTTTCTGCTTATTAAAGCAAAATATTTTATTCTTTGATTTTTAATTTAACTTAATATTTAGTTTTCATTATCCTTTAAAGCTTAATTTTTAAATTTTTTTCTTTGTCTTCCTCAAATTTCTTTCATTTTATATTATGCTCCTAAATGTATGCCTTAGTTGCTCATTATTCTTAAATTCTTTATATTCTCTTAGTTTTGGCTTAAATTAAATTTTTTCCTAACTTAAACTTTAAATTGTCTTCGTTTTGTCTTCCTTATTAAATCCTTTGTTCTATTCCTTGTTTTGCTTTAAACACAACTGTTGTTTTTCTTTAGCATACTTTTAGGGGTTATAAAATAAATTATAGCTTTTTCATAATATTTCCTTGTTTTCCCCCAGTATTTTTTGTTTTTTTTTGCTCTTAAGGGTTTTGGCGGCATTTTAGCACTTGTTTCTATAAATATCTTTTATTGCCGGGAGGATATTTTGAAAAAAAAAAAGGAAAACAAAAAGTTGTTATTTTCTTTGGAAGCTAAATGTGATAAGCCAGGGTTCGGACTATCATGCCATAACAAAAATCGAGAGAAAAAATTTCAAATTAACTTATTTTCTATTTAAATGCCATCAAATGATGTTAAAGAGGATAAAAGTTTTACATCAAAAAATTTGATTTTGTATGAAAAATTGTGATTTTTTATAAAAAATTTTGGTGATTTCAAATCGAGTTTCTTTTTCCATTTAAACGTCATTTAAAGAAGTTATAGAGGTTTAAAATTTTTTATAAGAAAATCGTTTTTTTTTTTCAAAATTTTGCTGAAGACTCATCTTTTTACCTAAAATGCCCTTTCCTGCCTCAATAAATTCTTAAAGAAATATCTATATCTGTTTATTTAGTTCAGGACAGAAATAACCCCATAATGAAATGAAGAAAATATACATTTTTTTGTATGAATTTCTTTTTTGTTTCTCAGGAAAAAAATAATCTCAAGCAGAAAAACTAATTTATTTCGAAATGTTTCCACTTGACTGAAGAAAATCAAAAGGAGGACAGAGAAGAAATGGAAATATAAAAGAACCAAATGAAAAGGGAAAGTCAAATTGAAATATGGAGTAGGTCAAGTTTAAAGCAAAGGAGCTGTTCTTCAAGATAATACGATAATGACAAGAAGGACATAAATTTAAAATCACAAAATTTTTTCATTTTAAATCGAAAATTTTTATATAAAATCTATTTTTTGGATGTAAAACTTTAAGCCTCTATAACTTTTTTAAATGACGTTTAAGTGGAAAAAAGACTTTCAATTAGAATCTCCAAAATTTTTCATAAAAATTCAAAATTTTTCACTAAAAATCAAAATTTTTCACTAAAAATCAAAATTTTTCATTAAAAAAAATTTTTCATTAAAGAAAAAATTTTTGATGAAAAACTTTTAACCTCTGTAACTTCTTTAAATTACGGTTAAATGGAAAAATCCAACGTTTTTTTACAAAAAAAAACCAACGTGTTTTATAAAAATCATGTAATCAAAAATAAAAATTTTTTATCAAAAATCAAAATTTTTTATCAAAAATCAAAATTTTTCATCAAAAATCAAAATTTTTTATCAAAAATCAAAATTTTTCATCAAAAATCAAAATTTTTAATACAAAATCAAGATTTTTGATGAAAAATTTTAAATCTCTGTAACCTCCTTAAATCACATTTAAATGGAAAATGGACCACGATTTGGAATATCCAAAATTGTTCATAAAAAATTAAAATTTTTCATAAAAAATTAAAATTTTTCCTACAAATTCAAAATTTTTCATATAAAATAAATGTTTTTGATGAAAAACTTTAAACCTCTGTAACTTCTTTAAATAACGTTTAAATAGAAAGAGAATCTCGATTTGGAATCACCAAAATTTTTCATATAAAATCAAAATATTTCAAATAAAATCAAAATTTTTATTATAAAATCGATTGTTGTTATAGAATTTTATTGAAAACTATTTTTTGTTTTATTTTATTTTTTTAATTTGTGTTTAGTTACAATTTTTTTCAACCTAACCTCAATTTTAACTTTTACAATTTTAGGTTTTATGAAAATTTTCTTAACACATTATGCTTTTAATTTTAATTTAAACTAACTCCAGTTCTTATATTCTGAAATTTTTAATTATTTAAGATTTTTTTCAACCTAACCTCAATTCTAACTTTTTCAATTCAATTTTTTATTGAAATTTTCTTTCAGTGTTATGCTTAGAAATATTTAGAAAATCATGTGCAGTTTTGTTTTTCTTGAAATTTTAGTTATTTAAGATTTTTTTCAACCTAACCTCAATTCTAACTTTTTGAATTTAATATTTTATTAGAATTTTCTTTCAGTGTTATGCTTACAATTGTTTAAGAAATCACGTGCAGTTTTGTTTTTCTTGAAATTTTAATTATTTAAGATTTTTTTCAACCTAACCTCAATTCTACCTTTTTTAATTAAGGGTTTAAAGAAAAAATTGCTATAGCGTTTTGTCCGGAATCATAAAACGAATAAATCACAGTTTTCATTTTCCTTGAATTTTGAGCTCTTAAACTTTTTTTCATCTTATTCTAAAAATTTTTCTTCAAAATTCAATCCTTTTTTTATATATGAATGCTTTTAATTGAATTTCCTGCAAACAATTTCATCAATTCCCTCTATCAATAACTCTTAAACAAAAGCTTTAAAAAAACTGAATTCTTACTATCACTAGAACTTCATTCAATTTAAAATTGTAGCAGCTTTCTGAGAATTACCTAAAGTTGATTACAAGTTTAGCTTCATTCGGAAGTATTGTAATTCTTCAACTAGAAACAAAAACAAAAAAACACAAATTTCAGTTTTTCCTAAAAGAAAAAAAAAAAAAAAACGGAAGTGAAAATTCAATGTAATTACCGGGAATACACGTTTCTAATCTTGTTCATCTTAAATACAAAATTTCTGGAAATGTCTTGTTTTAATTACTTAATAATCGAAGAAGAACTTCAAAGGGATTAGGAAAATCGAAAAAAATCTAAAATTCAGAGAAGCCCAAGGAATAATTGAAATGAAAATCGAAAAAATACAATAACCAGAAATTCATAGATTTTAAGCAGATTAAAGGTATTAAGATTCAATTCTATTAATTTCCAGTTACTCAAATTGTCATAGAAAAGAATTTCTTTACCTAAATTAATCAAAATTTTGATTTATAGAAATCAGTAAAAGACAAAAAAAAGAAAAAACATAAAGAATTAATATTAACTTATATCCCTAAGGTAGGCAATGCTTACTAATCAAAACGTCTCCTAATAATAGGCAATGATTTAATGAGTTAAAAAGCTTAAAAACATTGTTAGGTCAATGAACTCTATAATGACTTATTTAGAAAATAGACAAAATTTTCTATAGAAAATAGACAAAATTTTCTATAGAAAATAGACAAAATTTTCTATAGAAAATAGACAAAATTTTCTATAGAAAATAGACAAAATTTTCTATAGAAAATAGACAAAATTTTCTATAGAAAATAGACAAAATTTTCTATAGAAAATAGACAAAATTTTCTATAGAAAATAGACAAAATTTTCTATAGAAAATAGACAAAATTTTCTATAGAAAATAGACAAAATTTTCTATAGAAAATAGACAAAATTTTCTATAGAAAATAGACAAAATTTTCTATAGAAAATAGACAAAATTTTCTATAGAAAATAGACAAAATTTTCTATAGAAAATAGACAAAATTTTCTATAGAAAATAGACAAAATTTTCTATAGAAAATAGACAAAATTTTCTATAGAAAATAGACAAAATTTTCTATAGAAAATAGACAAAATTTTCTATAGAAAATAGACAAAATTTTCTATAGAAAATAGACAAAATTTTCTTTAGAAAATAGACAAAATTTTCTATAGAAAATAGACAAAATTTTCTATAGAAAATATAGAAAATTTTCTATAGAAAATATAGAAAATTTTCTATAGAAAATATAGAAAATTTTCTATAGAAAATATAGAAAATTTTCTATAGAAAATAGACAAAATTTTCTATAGAAAATAGACAAAATTTTCTATAGAAAATAGACAAAATTTTCTATAGAAAATAGACAAAATTTTCTTTAGAAAATAGACAAAATTTTCTATAGAAAATATAGAAAATTTTCTATAGAAAATATAGAAAATTTTCTATAGAAAATATAGAAAATTTTCTATAGAAAATATAGAAAATTTTCTATAGAAAATATAGAAAATTTTCTACAGAAAATATAGAAAATTTTCTATAGAAAATATAGAAAATTTTCTATAGAAAATATAGAAAATTTTCTATAGAAAATATAGAAAATTTTCTATAGAAAATATAGAAAATTTTCTATAGAAAATATAGAAAATTTTCTATAGAAAATATAGAAAATTTTCTATAGAAAATATAGAAAATTTTCTATAGAAAATATAGAAAATTTTCTATAGAAAATATAGAAAATTTTCTATAGAAAATATAGAAAATTTTCTATAGAAAATATAGAAAATTTTCTATAGAAAATATAGAAAATTTTCTATAGAAAATATAGAAAATTTTCTATAGAAAATATAGAAAATTTTCTATAGAAAATATAGAAAATTTTCTATAGAAAATATAGAAAATTTTCTATAGGTAATATAGAAAATTTTCTATAGAAAATATAGAAAATTTTCTATAGAAAATATAGAAAATTTTCTATAGAAAATAGACAACATTTTATTTTTTGTAGAATAAAGACAAAATTTTCTATAGAAAAAAGTCAAGTTTTTATATTTTTTTGTTATCGATTTCTTTAAAATGTCAACTTTCAATCCTTTTCCTAAAAGTAGGCAATACTTTTCTTTAATTTGATTGCTTCTGTAGATGATGACAAAAAAGTAATAAAAATACGTAATTGTTCATTTATAAAGCAAAACCTTAAAATAGAAATCTTAAAATATGTTTTATGTATGAGCATATTTTTAGGCTTTTAACAAAAGAAGGGAAACAAATGAAATAAAGCCGGAAGGCTTGAACATAAAGAACATTTCAATTAAACTTTTGTTATCTGGAAAATGAAAGAAAAATGCCGAGTAAGTAAAAAATCATAAGAAATAACAAAGAATATAACAAAAGAACTGAGAAACAAAGGAAAATGGGCTAATTCTAGCCTAAAAGTAGGCTATAAGGGGGAAACATGATTCAAGTGTTTTTGTTTTCAGGAATTTAAGAAGCTTTAAAAAAGTTTTAGAAAGTCTAGTAAGAATTTGATCTAAAAAAACCATTAAAAACCAAAAAAACTTCCATAAAACACTTAATATAATTTTGATGACATTTTAATTAAATTAGCCCAAGATTTATGTTTTAAAAATTTTTAAAAACATTTTTCAAAATTCTTTTAAAATAACTTTTACTTCCAAAATTCCCCTTGAATTATTAACATTAAAGCTTTAATTTTTTTTAAAGTTTAAAAACAAAACATCGATATCTTTCAGTTACTGGTTTCCGGTCTTTGACTTCCTCTTACCTTATACCCAGAGATGTTCCTTCAAGTTTTTCTTCTTTGCCTCTGACTTTTATCATTTTACATCTCTCATCATTTCAGTATTTTTTCACACTTCTTTTCGTTAATTTGATGTGAGTGTTAATAATGAAATCATAAAAAATCGTATTAATTCTTTATTTAGATTTTGCTCCTGTTTTGTTTTTTCTGACAGTTCCTGCTGCTGCTCAAGGTTAAATTCCGTTGTTCGCTGTCATTCGACTGAAAAAATTCAATGATTCAAAATGTATTTTTTCTTCTGTTTTTGGTATTAAGGAATTTTGTTTTAGCTCAATTTCTCATTAATCTTAAGTATTTTGAGGGGGGATATTGAGGATATAAGTGAAATTCGAGATAAAAAAATAAATTTAGAATAAATAGACTGAGAAATAAAATTATTAAATGATAATAAGAATAAATGAAGCATACTTTTGGGGGGAAATTATTCTTGGAAATGAATAAAGCTCTTAAAAATGTAATAAGTTATTGGTATTTAAAGGAAATAAAGACTGTAGATTATTTCTTTAATAAATATAGAAGTAATAATGTTAAAGATTTAAAATAAAAACTTGAATTGTAAATGTAAAATTTGAGGTTAGGTTGAAAAAAATTTGAATAACTAAAATTTGGGGAAAATAAAAACTGAGGATTGTTTCTTTTAAATCATTAATTTCAAAACCGTTTAATTTTTGTGAAAAAGCTTTAAATTGTGAAAGTAAGAAATGAGGTTAGGTTGAAAAAAATTCGAAATACTAAACATTTAAAGAAATTTGAAACTCCAGATTATTTGTAGAATAATTAGAGATGGAATACTGCTTAAATTTTTCTTTAAAATCTTAAATTGTGGAAGTTAGAATTGAGGTTAGTTTGAAAAAATATTTAAATACTAAACATTTAAAGAAATTTGAAACTGTAGATCATTTATAGAATAATTATATATTAAATATCGCTTTAATTTATATTTAAAATCTTAAATTGTAGAAGTTACAATTGAGGTTAGATTGAAAGAAATTTAAAAAGCTGAAATTTCGGGAAAAGAAAGACTGTAGCTTCTTTCTTTTATATCTGATAACTTTAAACTGTTAAGTTTTTATATAAAAACTTTAAATTGTAGAAGTTAGAAATGAGTTTAGGTTGAAAAAATATTGAAATACTAAAAATTTTAAGAAGTTTGAAACTGTAGATTATTAATAAAATAATTAGATATAAAATACAGTTAAAATTTTTATTTAAAATCTTAAATTGTGGAATTTAGCATTGAGGTTAAATTGAAAAAATATTAAAATTTGGGAAAAATAAAAACTGTAGTTTCTTTCTTTTATATCTGTTAATTAAAAACTGTGAAATTTTTATAAAAAAACCTTAAATTGTGGAAGTTAGAAATGAGGTTAGATTGAACAAATATTTAAATACTAAATATTAAAGGAAATTTGAAATTGTAGATTATTTTAAGAACAATTAAAGATCTAAAGCCGTTCAAATTTTTATTTAAAATCTTAAATTGTAGAAGTTACAATTGAGGTTAAGTTGAAAAAATAAAACCCAAAATTGTGACAGTTGAAATTGAGGTTAGGTCAGAAAAAAGACACTTGCTATTTTCTTGAAAGGTGTTTTAGTTCTTCAATTGTAACAACAATTTATATTATACGAGATGACTAAGCAATTTTAGGATGACTCATCAGTTTTGGTATGGGTTAGTAGTTTTAGAATGACTCATCAGTTTTGGTATGAGTCAGCTGTTTTAGGATGACTCAACAGTATTAGCGTGATTCAGCTGTTTCTGGATTAATCAGTAGTTTAAGGATGACTCAGCAGTTTTAGTATGAGTCAATAGTCTTAAGATGACTCGGAAGTTTTAGCATGATTCATCTGCTTTAAGATGACTCAGTAGTCTTAGGATGAGTTTGTGGTTTTTGATATGCATGACTCGGCAGTTTAAGGATGACTCAGCAGTTAGGACGGCTCAGCAGTTTTAGCATGAGTCAGCTGTTTGATGATGATTCAGCAGCTTTTGGATAACTCAGATGTTTTAGAATGCGTCGGCAGTATTAGGATGCGTCAGCAGTTTTAGGATGACTTCGCGGTCTCAGCATGATTCAGCTATTTTAGAATTTTAAGATGACTCATCAGTTTTAGTATAAGCCAGTAATTTTAAGATGACTCAGAAGTTTAAGCATAATTCAGCTGTTTAAGGATAGGTCAGAAGTTAAAGATTAGTCGGTAGTTTTTGATGACTCATCAGCTTAAGTATAAGTCAGTAGTTTTTGGTTGACTCAGCCGTTTTAAGATGACTCAACAGTTAAGGATGTCTCAGAAGTTTTAGGATGGCATCCTAAATAATTAAAATTTTGGAAAAATTTTAACTGTAGATTATTTTTATTTTAAGTTTGAGAACAAAGCCGTTGGAGTTTTTAAATGAAAACTTAAATTGTATAAATTAGAATTGAGGTTAGGTTGAATTTTTTTCAAATAATTTAAATTTGAAAAAAATTAAAACTGTAGAATTCTTCTTATAAAACTTTTAATACAAAAACGTTTAAATTTCTCAATATAACCTTAAATTATAGAAATTAGAATTGAGGTTATGTCGATTTTTTTTTAAAATTCGATAAAATTAAAACTGTGGGTAGTTTCTTTTGAAATTTTAGACATAAATTCATGAACATTTTTCATTTAAACCTTAAATTAAAGAAATCAAATTTGAGGTTAGATTAAAAAAAATTTGAATAAATTAAATTTTGGAAAAATTTTAGTTGTAGATTGTTTTTATTCTAAGTTTGAGTACACAGCCGTTTGAGTTTTTAAATAAAAACTTAAACTGTATAAATTAGAATTGAGGTTAGGTTGAAATATTTTTTAAATAATTTAAATTTGAAAAAAATTAAAACTGTAGACTTCTTCTATTAAAACTTTGAATACAAAAGCCTTTAAATTCCTCAATATAACCTGTCGGTATTTTTTTAATATTTGAAATATAACCTTAAATTATAGAAATTAGAATTGAGGCTATGTCGATTTTTTTTTAATATTTGAAATTGTGAGCAAAATTAAAACTGTGGGTAGTTGCTTTTGAAATTTTAGGCGTAAATTCGTGAACATTTTTCATTTAAACCTTAAATTAAAGAAATCAAATTTGAGGTTAGGTTGAAAAAAATCTTAAATAATTAAAATTTTAAGAAAATTAAAATTGGAGGTTGTTACTTTTTTAATTCTTGTTAATAATTCGTTAAAATTTTTCAATTAGACCTTAAATTTTAGAAATTAAATTTGAGGTTAGGTTAAAAAAAATCTTAAATAATTGGAATTTTCAAAAAATTAAAACTGGAGGTTATTATTTTTTTAATTCTAGTGAATAATTCGTTAAAATTTTCTAATTTGACCTTTAATTGTAGAAATTAAATTTGAGGTTAGGTTGAAAAAAATCTTTAATATTTAAATTTGTTTTAGAATTTAAAATTTGTATTATTTCTTAAGTTATTGTTAGTAACAAATAATGGCTAAAATTGCTAAATATTTATTATTTCTTTAAAATTTTTCATTTTATTACTGACAAATTCTTTATTTTTGATTAAGTCATATTGAAAAACTTATTATTATTTTTTTATATGTTTTCCCATTATTTTTTGTGACATGACATAGACCATAACTCAATTACAATAGAAATAAAATACGTGCCTGAAATTTTGAAAACCTACATACTTTTTCGATTGTGGCCACTAGTTGAAAGCAATCTTTTTTTTTTTCTGTGAACATGAATTTTAGTTTAAAATTTATGGCTTTTTTTGCTAGAACTAAAAATCACATAAAGGATTCTATTGTGTTTAGAGTGGAGGAGTAATTAAACTTAAGGGGAAACTAGGTTTTTATTTATGTCATACAATTTTTCAAATTTATTAAAATAATGTTTTAAATTTATGAAGTTTTTTTTTTGGATTTAGAAAAAAATGTTCATATAATGAAAATGGTTTTATTGTTTATTTTTGTGAAATTAAATGAAATTTTAAATCTAAGAGCTTAAGGAGGATTTTTAAGGGGCTTTTACTGACATTTTTCAATTTAAAATAGATTTTTTGATTTAGAAGTAAATTAAATTTTTTCGTTTTTTCAGAAATTTAGCTTTTTTTTTTAATTAAAGGATCTCAAAGGCTCTAAAACAAAAGGATTTTTATTAAAAAATCTTTTTTATTTTGTTGTGGAGATCTTGAAATCTATTTCAATTTACTTAATTTATAAAGTAAATTTTTATTTATATTTAATTTCCCTGAAAACATTTGCTTTGCCATTATCCTTAAAATCATCTTTCATTTATCCTTACAAATAAGCCATAACAAATTTGATAGCCATCTTATATTTTCATAAATGTTTTCAATAGCAAAAGGACTTCTCTTATCCATTTAAATCTCACCAAAAAAACAAATTTCAGTTTCCTTTCATTTCTACCTTAATATGGTCTTAATATCATAAGCAGAAAGTAAATTAAATACATATCCTTATTTCCCTCTATAATGAAGCAGGATAATGGCTTGAAATATACAAGAATGTCTGTAAATTGGATTTTAAGGAATAATGTGAGTGTTGAGCCTTAAATCTGAGATTTTCTTATTTTTTTTAAAGTAAACAGAAATATTTTCACACATCCTTGACATATCCTTAAAACAAATAATTTGTTTTCATACATAATATCCTGTCAAAAAGAACTTTAATTATAATTTAAATAAGCTATTATGAAAAGTTTGTTACATCACTGAGAATCCCAATTTTTCCCCTATTTCTTTATTAGTCATATATAAGAACTCTCATTAAAATGTGGTCCTTCGAACCGGATCCAAACGAATGAAAACTTTGTATGAAAAAATCTATAAAAATTAAAAAATATGCTTAATTAGAAATCGATTTTATTTACCAATTTAATCCCTTTTTAACTAAAAATGTGTAATTTTAAGTTCTAATCAAAAAACTATTAAAACTGAAGCCTACATTTAGGTGTGAGCCAATAATGCTAAATCAATTTTTTTCTACGTTAGATTTAAAATTAATTTCATTACAGTTTCAATTAATTTTTTACTTTTTTAAATAAATATAATCCCCTGGATTATATTTCATTATATGATATCAAAAAATACTCTTGCATACTTTTTCGTGCAGCCCAAACGATATGCTTCACTTTTAATTAAGCTTTTCTAGTTTTAATTTATTTATCCAGTCTTCGACTAACCTTTGCGCCGTTCGGTTAATTTTTTCCAATACTCAGTGACGTTTGACTTTCTTTTTTAATTTTTGCATAAACAATTTCATACAGTGCGGTCAAAAAATCTTCGTACAGTAGTGTTGATCGGAATTATACTCGTTGGATACTGGGTGAAATGTTAGATCCGCCCAATTGGGGGGACAACCGCTTCGCTCCTTTAGCGTCAGCGGATGGCCCCCACCCTAAAAAGAAACGAACAAATCAAAGTGCTTTTCAAATATTTCCTGAATTACCTACAGTTCAAAAACCAGATCCTAAATACGTAATTATATCGGCTATCGGTGACAAAAATATTCAAGCTTACTCGTGCTTCTTAGTTTACCGAGCATTAAAATCAGTATGCCCCGACATTTTATCGGTCTCAGAATTACGTGACGGTAACCTGCTACTTCTTACCGGGAACAAATACAGTGCGGATAAATTAATATCAACAAAAAGTTTACCAGGAGTTTGTTATGTTAAATGCGAATACCACTCCAAATTAAACTGCTCTAAGGGTACAATTTACGCCCCCTATCTAAATAATGTTCCTGAGCAAGAAATAGTTAGTGAACTGAAATCACAAGGTGTTGTCGAAGTGTATAAGTACATGAAGAAAAATGCAGAAGGCAGACTTAATCCTTGTGGTGTATTACTCCTGACATTCGATCGCTACTCTACCCCAGAAAAGCTCGATATTTCATGGCACAAAGTTAAAGTAAGACCATATTATCCCAACCCAATGCGCTGTAAGTCTTGCCAACGCCTTGGCCATACACAAAAATGGTGTAAAAATAATCCTCTATGTGAAACATGTGCCTTGCCTCCACACTCACCTACCACGTGTACGAGAACTTTTTGCATAAACTGTTCTGAAGATCATCCATCAAACTCCAAAGAATGCGTTGTTTTTAAACAACATAAAGAAATTCTTAAAATCAAGACCAAAGAAAAATGTACTCTGAAGGCAGCAAAAGAAAAATATGAAGCACAAGCAACAACTCCCCCACTTGTTAAATCATTCTCTGATGTATTAACGAACAACAAAAATAAGCAAACCAAAATTACCACATCAAGTGTACAAAATCAAAATTCAACTATTGAAACAACAGTAAATACCGCTGATTCAAGTGACAAAACCGAAAAACCCAATTCCAACAACATCCCTGATTCTTCAAAAAAATCTACGCAAGAAATGAAAACAACAAAAGCTTCAGCCAACACCAAGAATTTGAAACCATCACACCCAATGTCAACCAGATCGAAGATACCAACAACTAGTCAAGCAACGCTTAAACCAACAAAAACCCAAGAAACACCTAACATTGCACAAAACAACATTCTAGCTCTACCAAAACGATCATCTAATCAGAACCTCAATTACAATGAACAAGAGGAAATAATGTTCGTAGATGAAGAGTAGTTATTTAATTTCTTTTTCAATCATGGATTTAAAAATATTACAATGGAATTTAAATGGACTTATAAATAACTACCATGAACTACAACTTATTATTAATGATTTAAATCCTGACATTATTTCCATCCAAGAGACACATATCCCAGTAAATCAGAAAAATATAATTTTTCCTAAACAATATAATGGCTTCTTCCATAATTTAGCTGAAAACACTTCAGCTAAGCAGGGAATTGGCATCCTTGTTAAAAAATCTATACCTCACGATCTTATTTACACAAACAACGACATAGCCACTATTGCAGTTAAAATCGATATCGGGATAAAACTTAGTATAGCATGCACCTACATTCCGCCACAACAAAATTTCTGTAAACGTAATTTGAAAACAATAATCGACAACCTTTACCATCCCTTCATACTCACAGGTGATTTTAATTCCCATAGCCCACTTTGGGGATCAACTGATACAAACGCTCGTGGTGATACTATGGAAAATTTTGTAATTGACGAAGACCTCATCATACTAAATAATGGCTCACCAACACATTTTACAACACACAAAACCTTTTCCCACGTAGACATCTCACTATGTTCTTCTCAGATAGCTCCCATTTGCCGCTGGGTAACTCTGTCCGATCTCCATGGTAGCGACCACTATCCAATTTGTATTACCTTAAAAAAAAATTTTGATCGTTCAAAAATATGTTTCAAGCCCAAATTTTTAACAGATCGTGCAAACTGGACTTTATTTAAAAGAACATGCAATGATAATCTCTCTAAAGCAAGATTCACCAGTAACGTTAACCATCAAGCTGCAATGTTAACCAAATGTATCAGATCAGCAGCCCATATTAGCATTCCACAAACTCGTCCAAAACATTTTAAGCGACAAATAATATGGTGGAACGCCAATCTCGATACATTACGCAAAGAGAAACAGAGACTTTGGCATATCTTCAAGCGTACTAGAAACGACAGCAATCTTCTGGAATATAAAAGACATAACGCTTTATTTAGAAGGGCTGTTAAAGAAAGTAAAGCCGCATGCTTTCAAAACTTTACTGCCAATATCAACCCAAATTCTTCCTCTCAACAAATCTGGAATGATATAAGACGTTTGACTCGAGCAAAAAGCGCGAACCTAATCAGCAACATACAAAACGGATCAAACAATATTACTGATCCCAAGGATATTGCCAATTGTTTTGCAACACATTGGTCCGAGCTTTCTGATGACATCAATTTTCCAGTAGATTTCCGCAGTAATAAAGCTAATGCTACATACATCTCCTACAGCCATCGGAACTACAATAAATTTGCGAAAACTATTGAAATTCCTATCAACATAGTAGAACTTGAAGATGCTATGCACTCGGCAAAAGGTAAAACACCAGGTGAGGACCGTATTTCTTACCCAATTTTGAAAAACCTATGCACGTCTGCAAAGAAGACTTTGCTTTCAGTGTACAATAATATATTTGCATCAAACATTTACCCGCAAGCATGGAAAACAGCCGTCATCATCCCAGTACCAAAGCCGGGTAAAAACCACAATACCACCTCTGGTTATAGACCGATTTCTTTATTATCTTGTATTAGCAAAATTTACGAAAAAATTATTGCTAGACGACTCATGTGGTTTATTCAGTCTAACAACTTTTTGACTCCAAACCAAACAGCATTTAAAAGGAAACAGGGTACAGATGATGTACTTCTCTATCTTCAACATTTTATATCCGATGCTCTATCCAGCCGAAACCACATTTCGGTTCTGTCTACTGACTTCGATAAAGCTTTTGACCGCATTGGCATTCACATAATCCTAGAACAACTGGACAAATGGAAAATAGGGAAAAATATGTTTCTAACAATAAAAAGCTTTTTGGTCAACCGTAAATTCAAAGTAAAAGTCAACGGCAAACTCTCTCAAACCCTTCCGTTAAGCAATGGTATCCCACAAGGATCGCCACTGTCAGTAGTTTTATTTATAATTGCATTTAACGAATTCAGTAAAATCCTATCAACGCAAAGATACATCGAACATGCAATTTACGCCGACGATGCGATAATTTTTACAAAGACTAATGATAATAACAAGGTCAAGCAAATACTCACTGAGACATTAAAAAAAATTGATGAATGGTGTTTAAAATCTGGAGCCAAACTCTCTATTGAAAAATGCTCGATTCTTCACATCTGTAAAAAACATAACTGTCCTACCTTCGAAATTGAATACAACAATGTTAAAATCAAACGTGTTGACAATTTACGTATTTTGGGTGTAGTATTCGACAAGACCTTTACTTTCAAGGAACACTGTGTACAGCTCCGAAAAAAATTAAACTACAGATTAAACATCATCAAGTTCTTAACATCTAAGAACTTTAGGATCCATATTTCTACTATGCTAAATATAACACAATCTATTATGCTATCAAAAATTGACTATGCTCTCCCTATATACGGACGGTGCGCATCTTCACACATAAAACTTATCCAAGCACCCTATCATACTGCAGTTCGCCGTAGCATCGGTGCTTTTCCAACTAGCAATACAAAAAATCTCCTCGCAGAATCAGGTATGCCTTCTATCACAGATCGTACCATTCATCTCACCTACAAGCTAATTCCCAAGCTCTTCATCTGTCGTAACAAAATGCTTTTAAATGTTACAAAGAAATGTTTGAACAGTATTAGAACACCCAGACTCCAATCCACGATAAGAAGATGCGCAAGTTTCTCCAAAGAACTCAACATACAAACACAACCTGTAATCATGCCAAAAAACACAATACCACCATGGTTGACGAATGATGACTCTTTTCTGCTGTCTTTGGCTAATTTACCAAAATCCACCACCTCACCCTTCATATACAAATCGTTGTTTAACGATATCGTTAGCCGTTTTTCAGCAAACGACTGGAAATTTCTATACACCGACGGGTCCAAATCTAATCTATTCACCACATTTGCTATAGTCAATCAAGAAGGCAGCCTCATTAACACCGGGTTCATTGAGGAACATTGCTCAAATTTTACAGCTGAAGCACTAGCTATCCTGTTAGCTGCACAATATGCTACACAGGTGGATTCGAAGTTCATAATTTGTTCTGATAGCCTTTCAGCTATTCTAGCAGTTAAAAACTCTCAACATGAAACCATATTAATCAACCAAATAAGAAATATCTGCAACCAAAATTTAAATAATATTAAAATTATGTGGGTACCATCTCACATCGGCATCTGTGGTAATGAATACGCTGACGCAGCTGCTGAAGAAGCGAAGAGAAGACCATTACTAAATTTTTCTACTTGGGAAACCCAAGACATGTTTAATTTAATTGAACACTCAATCACGACAACTAAGGGAAATAACTGGTCTGTTTATCAGCATAGCTACAAACACATGAACCCAACAGGTGATAAGCCACAGTATCCAAAAAACTGCACTAGAAGAGAAACCACGACATTTGTTCGTCTCAGAATTGGCCATTGCAAATTTTCCCATCAACATATATACGACAGATCCGGCGCCCCAATATGTTCCAGTTGTAATACTAAGCTTGATGTGACTCATATTCTTGATGTGTGCAACAAATACAATTCATCCAGAGCCTGTATTTTTAAAGGAAACTTACCAACAGACTGTCTCAAAAATATATGCGAAAGAAATATTAAACTCATATGCCAATTTATAACCACCAACGGTTTTCAAAACCTAATTTAAACTATTTTTTTTTTTTTTTTTTTTTTTTTTAATCTCTGAGTCGAAAGCCTTAGCTGCTAGTACTCTTTTTTTTCTTAACATTAATATTATAATTAATTATAATTATTAATATTTATAAAATAAAAAAATAAAATAAAATTTATTTATCTCAATTTTTATTGCTTTATTAAACATTATATGTATTTACTTAAATGACATATTAATTACAAATAAATTACTGCTTTTATATATGTTTAACAAATATAATGTAAAAACTAAAGCATATTTACCAATGTATCTAAAGCAAAAAAACTACAGCATATTTATAAGCGTAAATAAATAAAAAAGCAATATATAAAATGCGATATTATTATTCATAAAACAAATATAAAATTTTAATTACGGGGATAATAAATTTGATAATAAAATATAAATTATATTTTTAGGGGAAAGTGAAAAAAAATTATAAAAATTTAACTATAACTGGACTATAACTATAGACAATTTTGTCTATTTTATATAGAAAATTTTCTATATTTTATATAGAAAATTTTCTATATTTTCTATAGAAAATTTTCTATATTTTCTATAGAAAATTTTCTATATTTTCTATAGAAAATTTTCTATATTTTCTATAGAAAATTTTCTATATTTTCTATAGAAAATTTTCTATATTTTCTATAGAAAATTTTCTATATTTTCTATAGAAAATTTTCTATATTTTCTATAGAAAATTTTCTATATTTTCTATAGAAAATTTTCTATATTTTCTATAGAAAATTTTCTATATTTTCTATAGAAAATTTTCTATATTTTCTATAGAAAATTTTCTATATTTTCTATAGAAAATTTTCTATATTTTCTATAGAAAATTTTCTATATTTTCTATAGAAAATTTTCTATATTTTCTATAGAAAATTTTCTATATTTTCTATAGAAAATTTTCTATATTTTCTATAGAAAATTTTCTATATTTTCTATAGAAAATTTTCTATATTTTCTATAGAAAATTTTCTATATTTTCTATAGAAAATTTTCTATATTTTCTATAGAAAATTTTCTATATTTTCTATAGAAAATTTTCTATATTTTCTATAGAAAATTTTCTATATTTTCTATAGAAAATTTTCTATATTTTCTATAGAAAATTTTCTATATTTTCTATAGAAAATATAGAAAATTTTCTATAGAAAATTTTCTATATTTTCTATAGAAAATTTTCTATATTTTCTATAGAAAATTTTCTATATTTTCTATAGAAAATTTTCTATATTTTCTATAGAAAATTTTCTATATTTTCTATAGAAAATTTTCTATATTTTCTATAGAAAATTTTCTATATTTTCTATAGAAAATTTTCTATATTTTCTATAGAAAATTTTCTATATTTTCTATAGAAAATTTTCTATATTTTCTATAGAAAATTTTCTATATTTTCTATAGAAAATTTTCTATATTTTCTATAGAAAATTTTCTATATTTTCTATAGAAAATTTTCTATATTTTCTATAGAAAATTTTCTATATTTTCTATAGAAAATTTTGTCTATTTTCTATAGAAAATTTTCTATATTTTCTATAGAAAATTTTGTCTATTTTCTATAGAAAATTTTGTCTATTTTCTATAGAAAATTTTGTCTATTTTCTATAGAAAATTTTGTCTTTTTTCTATAGAAATTTTTGTCTATTTTCTATAGAAATTTTTGTCTTTTTTCTATAGAAATTTTTTTCTATTTTCTATAGAAATTTTTGTCTTTTTTCTATAGAAAATTTTTTCTATTTTCTATAGAAATTTTTGTCTTTTTTCTATAGAAAATTTTTTCTATTTTCTTTGGAAAATTTTGTCTATTTTCTTTGGAAAATTTTGTCTATTTTTTTAAGAACATATTATTTTGTGGTTATCTTTCAACCATTTTGAAAAGTTGTTGCCTACCTTAAGGTGTTTTTAAATGATGATGACTCTAATTTACCAGCTTTAAAAAGATTATCGAATTTTTTTCTTGAAACTTTTTGCTAATTTGATTTTATTAATTAGTTCTTTAACTACATTTTAAGCTCCTAGAAGTTTCGAGTAATTTTAATTAAAATAATATCTTTAGTAATTGCCTACTTAAGGGCTAAAGCTTTTTGTAAGGAGTGCAGTCAAAAAAGTTTAAGGTTACAAAGAACATTTTTTTTTTATAAAATATAAGAAGTTTCTTAAGGAAATCTTTAAAGTACAATACAAAACTCTACTTGAGGGTAACTATTTAAGGTTTATTTAAAAGAATTAAGAGTATATGCTAAGGAGAAGAAATAAATGTTTTTAAAACGAGTTAAATATTTTGGAGGTAAGGCTAAAGTGAAGGTAAATGAAAGACTTTTGGTGATGAGTCATTATTAGTTAATTGAGATTTTAGTAACTATTAAGAATTTTTACATCATTTTATTAACCCTTAAACTAGACTTTACTTTTGTCAGCCCCTTAAACACTAGCAATACTTTATTGTTTTATGATTTTTTTCACTTTTAAACAAGTTTTCATGGTAGCCTCAAAGAAAAGCTTGTAAAAACTGAAAGTTCTTTTTGACAAAAACTTTTCCTTTGTGTCCTTTACTCTGTTGGCTCTTAATCCTTAAGGAATTGTTTTCCTCTCGGTTATGTTCTGAGAAAAAAGTGTTCAGCAAAAAGTCACAAAGTGGATAATGTTATAAATTGTATGTAATTCCAGCCTCCCCAGACTCTGGCAAACACTTTTGTTTAAAAATTGAAAGCATTTTCCTCTTTTTTCTTCTCAGAATGAACTCAAATAATAGTTTTTATGTTCATTTTGTCTCTTAAGGGGAAAAATGTTGTAACCAGAAAAAAATGGCAAAAAAATTCTGGTTGCAAAACTAAAATGAAAGCATTTTGTCTTTTTTATTTTTAGAGGGGAAAAGTTTTTGACTTTTTGACTACGTGATGGCACGTTTGGTAAGTTGTCGTTATAAATTTTCCCAAAAATATACACAAAATTATGTTTAATATTTCAGTTATAAAGTGTGGCATAATTTAAGGCAAACTGGGTTAGGCAAAAATAAATTCTATTAATTTCTCCTTTTACTCTGAAAGTCTAGAATTTAAACTGAAATATGTCTGGCAATAAATAAATGTGACTAATCACAAATGGTCTTTCCTCTACAGTGATATATAAAACAAAAATTACAATTCCTTAGCCTACTTTAAGGCCTACACAAAATTCAGTTAAAAAATGTTTAATTAAAATTCAAAATAAATTTCTAAAACCATAAATTTATAAAAAAAAGCAAAATGTGTTTTAAGCTCAATTCATTTTGGTTTTACTATTTATTACCTAGAATAAATAATCCAAAATGTAAAATCTTCATTAAAGGGTTTAAGAAACTAAAACTAAAATTATGAAAACTAATTTTTAACTACAATTTCTCATGTTTTATAAAGAAAAAACATTTCTTACTTAATCTTTTAAAACATTTTAACTAATATTTCAATAAAATTTTTTCCACAAAACCCAAATCATAACATTAAAAAAAATATTGCATACTTCAGGGCTTAATGATAAAAACATATCTTGCTCAGAAAAAGGCCTAATGATTTGGATAAATGATCTTCTTTTAAACAAATCTAGACTCTTAATTTCAACTGACGAAAAAAACCCTTAGGTAAACCAATTAAAAACTTAAATATTTATGTTTACGAGTATTTCTGATGAAAATATTATATATTTTACTTAAAATACAACAAAATCTACAACCTAACAAATTTTAGCCTTGAAGGTATGCTCTACAAGAACTACAACCAAAAAGGTATGCTTTAGTTTTGTGAGTGTGCAAATATTTGTTAAGAATAAATTTAATCTATATTACAAGCCACAGGCTTAAATAAATTTTAATTAAACAAAATTTATTTTGTTCTATTTTAGGGAATTAAGAAAATAAAAGAAGAAAGTAGAAGAAAGCTAAACCAAATCTTTAGAAAGTTTAAATTAAAAAAGTATAAGTATTAGTATTAGTATTGGTATTAGTTATGTCTATGTCTTAATCGATATCAAAGTCTATGTCTTAGTATATGTCCTTTTAGTCTTTGGCTTATTTCTACTCATAATATTTTAGACTTCTTAATATATGCTTCAATTTTTGCTTCTAAAATTTACTTTATTTGTACTAAAAAGAGCCGAGAACAAGAGCTTAAATATTTATATTCAAGTAATGAACCCACTTCTGTTTGTTAAAGAAAAACTTTTGGTGTGCAAACATTATTCTTAGAAACTTATACTCTCTTGAAACTGCTGTGCTATTTTGCAGCAGCCATAAAGTAGGCAATTATTTGTGTGGTGTATTGTATTAATTAAAATGTGTGGAAACTTGTAGAAAAAGAAATGCGTTAAATTTTAGTTGGAGGTGTAATTAAAAGAAAGTTAAAGAAAAGTTATGTTCTAGGTTTCATAGTAGAAAAGAGTTTTAAATTAAAAAAAACTGAAATATTGCAAAAAGTTGCAGTATATTTTAATGTTACCCCATAAAGTATGTTACATTATTTTATAATTTGGTGTTATTTTCATGTAGTTTTTTTTTGTTCTGGGTGCTTGGAGCATATAAATATTTAATAGCTTTATACTCTTGGTTGCCAAGAAAACTTTTGTTATCTTGACTGCAGTTCCGAAGAATAAATCTTGAGTACTAAAATGTAACACAGATTTTAGGGGAACATATGTATGTGAGTTAGTGATATAGAAAAAAAAGGAAAACAGAAGTGAAGAAAATTTTAGCACTAAACAAAAAGAAAACATTTCTCTAGATGTTAACTTTAAAGCCCCTTTAAGGTATGCTTTGTTTAAAATAGTATAAGGAATCCTTAAAGTAGGTGATGTTTTCTGTGTATTTATTTAGTTTAGAGGTAAAAATGTAGTGAAACTAATAAATTTGATACTGTCTGTAACACGAAAACATTCCGTTTTTCTATTGTTGCCACCAGCATGAAGGCAACGTTGCAACAGATGTTTAAAAATGTCATGAATCTAGAAGAAAATAAGAAAAAATAGGGCAAATAAAGTTGTATAGTAATAAAAAAATTTCTTTTAAAATAGGAAGATCACAAAGAAATTGGTTACAGTAGAGAAAAAATACAAATATGTAAAAAAATAAAGCATATTTCTAGGGGTTATGTGAAAATTTGCAGATTATTGTTGCCTACTTTATGCAGTACAAAAGAATTTTAATAAAGTGCTTTCTACAAATAAATCATATTTCTTTAAGTTAGATTAAAATGTTCAACTTTTTGCTGCCTACTTTAAGGATTACAAAATCTAAAATGTTAGACAAATATCATAAAATGTTTTTGTCTTTTACTAATTACCCTCAGCTTTTGGTTTTATTTTGTAATGAAAGTGCTAAACTTAAATAATTTATGCAATTACACTAATGACCCAGAATGGTAAGAAGACAAATTCTACAAAATGTTTAAAACATTTAGTTTATAACCAACATATGGTTCATTTTTCCAGCCACAAAAAAAAAAAAAAATATCTAATTCACAAAACATTCTCTTAAGTTTATTACACTTTAATTCATTTCCCTTTCCCACACCTTGAATACCTTAAACTAGGTTAACATACACCCCCTTTCGCCTTCCAACATGAAATCCCTAAAAGTAGGCTCAACGTAACTACATACAAATAAAATTACCAAACAGAACATAAAGCATTGCAAGCAATAGCTCAACAGCACTTCATCACTCTTAACAACCACCTCCTACTCCAAGAGACCTCTCCCTGATTCATTTACATAGACAAACCCCAACACTTTATGTGTCCCCTGGTGATGATGATGATGATGATGATGACAATAATGATGATATTGGAATAATATGTTATTTATAGCCCACAGAAAGACATATCATCATATTTGTGGCAGATTATGCTAAAAGGCAACATGATGCCAAGTGATGAATGTTTCAAACAAGTTGCACGTTTGACTGACAGACAGGCAGACAGACAATCAGACACTCTATTTACTTCTCCTGTTTAATGTGTCACAAATATGCTCTAGCCTTAGGGTAATGCCATGTATCAAGAGTGTGAAGGATTTGGTTTGTTTTCCATTTCATTTATTTGTTGGCTCTGTGTTCAGTTCTCTATGATTGAAATGAGGCCCAACCAAAGAAGAATGATTAAATTACATATCATTTCAAATGTAATTGCTTCAGTTCATGATAGAACGAAAGGTTGTCTATGTACAGGATTTCAAGGCTATAGGATTAAATTTTCAAGTGTTTCTTATGAACAAGTTCAGGCAGGCAAACGACAGAAACTTAATTTACTATCTAATATTAGTACCAATAATAGTACAAATACCAGTACTTATAATAGTACCTATAATACTAATACTACAAAACATATACTAAGACATAGACTTTATGGTTTACCAGAAAACACACTTTAGTAGTATCAGATTAATTTCTTAATAAAATAGAAATCTCCTAAAAGTATGCCATACAATTTTCCTACAAATATTATTGTCGGAATTTATATCAAAATTGTTTTGTTATCATTTTCTTAATAATTTACGATTAAAATTTAAAAAGTCAATGATTTTTGACACTCAAGTTTAGCCCTAAAACGACAGAAACTTAATTTACTATCTAATATTAGTACCAATAATAGTACAAATACCAGTACTTATAATAGTACCTATAATACTAATACTACAAAACATATACTAAGACATAGACTTTATGGTTTACCAGAAAACACACTTTAGTAGTATCAGATTAATTTCTTAATAAAACAGAAATCTCCTAAAAGTATGCCATACAATTTTCCTACAGATATTGTTGTCGGAATTTATATCAAAATTGTTTTGTTATCATTTTCTTAATAACTTACGATTAATATTTTAATTGCCATTAATTTTAAAAGTCAATGATTTTTGACACTCAAGTTTAGCCCTAAAACTATGCTTTTGATTTAAAAAATGTGTTAAGTTTTGGTGAAAACTATAAGTAATCTAAAGCTAAATAATTTATTTTCCGATACAACAATTTAAGCAGAAAAATATTTTCATAAGTGAATGATTTATTTGCTGATGATATAGGAAATTATTTAAAATGAACTCTTTGTGCTCTAGTTTCTTTAAAGGAGACTTCATTAGAGCTCCTTAAAATATGTGAATAAATAAATATTTATTTAGTTTTTGAGTTTGTGCCAGCAAATTTTGTTTTCTTTTATAGAATAAATAAATAAAGAAAAAGAGATTTATTTTAAAGTGTAGCATATTTTTAGATGTTTGTTTGTGGCAACGTGTGCAGAGCATATTTTTAGGGGCTTAGAAAAATGTTATATTGTTATGAACTGGATTATATTTGATAAAATTGTATGAATAAACAAAAATTTTTAAGAAAATTTATTAGAACAATTAAATTTAGATAAATGGAGTTGGTTTTAAAATAAATTGAGTTTTATGATTTTTTTGAAAAGAATTTTAATTGAAAGAATTTTTTTTTCAATTAAAGATAATATTATATAAATAAACTAAGATCTATGTATGTTTAGTTGTTTGTTTTGTTTTTATAAACTAAAGCATATTGTTGGGGTTTAAATAAAAAATATAAAGAATAGCTTTAATTGTTTGCTATAAAACATAAAGTGTGGTATATATCTGGGGTTTATTAAAAAGAGAATAAATGTAGCCTATTTTTAATTGTTTAGTATAAATCATAAAATGTGGCATATTATAGGGGATGTTTTTAAATTTAGTTTAAATGAATAATTATGGTATATCTCAAAGGCTTAGATACTTTATTGTTTTAAATAAATTTCTTTAAATAAAAAATATTACAAAAATAATGACAAATAAAACTAATGGAAATTCTCAAAATTTTATTTAGGAAAAAAAAATTATAACAAATATTTTCTGAATAAAACTTTTAATTAAAAACCTAAAAAATTCAGTTGACTATTATTCTTCCTATTTCTTGCAAAAATAACTGAAATTTGATTTTCTTTTCTTTAATTCCTTGGGAAAATTTTTCCGTCTTGACAAATAAATTTAATTTCTAGAATCATAAAAGAATTAAAACTAAATTACAATGGTTTGATATAAATGCAGTCATGCATAAGGAAAATATTAAAAAATAAAGAAAATTTGCATAAAACTTTAAACTGCAGGCGAAAAGTTAGAAGGGGCTGTTTGCTAATCCAAAGGGGGGTATGGGGGTATGATATGGAGCAGGAGTCAAGAAATTTAAAGGCGTAAAAGGTTTCGTCGTGCATGTAAAACATAAGACTCATAAAACTTTAAAAAAATCTTCTGCTACGATGAATACAATACTCTTAAAGTCTCACACTCATTGCCTACACGAAAAATTTACAGTAAAATCTGTAATATCTCACCTTTACTTACAACTGAGTTGTCACTACAAGCAAATACACTCGGCTATAGTCTAGAGACTCGATTCTAGCCTAGACACATGAATATAGTCTGACACTTACTTATAGTTCAAAAACTCTACCAAGGTCTAAAGACTAGCCTAAAGTCAAGCGATTATATAAAGCTTAGACACTGGACTATATTTTAGACAAACATTAAAGACCAGACAGTCGACTTTAATCTAGGCCCTTGACTTTAGTTCAGACACTCGACTTCAGTCTAATCTAGTTACTTTACTACAGTTAAGACACTCGATTGAAGTTTAGACACTAGACTATAGTTAAGACACTTGACAAAAGTCTAGACACTCGACTATAGTTTAGACACGAGGCTACAGTTTATACACTCGACTATAGTTTAAACACTCGACTTTGTCCAGACACTCGACGTTAGTTTAGACATCGAATATTGTTTAGACAATCGACTATAGTCCAGACACTTGAGTATAGTTAAGACACCAGACTTTAGCTTAGATACCTGACTATTGTTTAGACAATCGACTATAGTCCAGACACTTGAATATAATTTAGAAACTTGGCTTTAGCTTAAATACTAGACGATAGTTTAGAAACTCGACTTCAGTCCAGGCATTCGACTAAATTTTAGACCCTTAACTATAATCCAGACACTTGAGTATAATTTCGACACTTGACTACAGTTTAGACACTTGACCGTAGTTTAAGCTTGGACATTTGCCTATAGTTTTGACACTCCAATATAGTTCAGACACTCGACTTTAATTTGGACACTTGACGATAGTTTAAAAGCTTGACTTTAGTCCAGACATTCGACTTTAATTTAGACCCTCAACTATAGTCCAGATACTTGAGTGTAGTTTCGACACTGGGCTATAGTCTAGACATTCTACTTTAGTCTAGACACTCGACTTTAGTTCAGACATGCGACTACATCTTAGACACTCGACTAAGTTCAGACACTCGACTTTAGTTTAGACAATCGACTATAGTTTACACACTCGACTATACTTTAGACACTCGACTATAATTTAGATACTCGACTATAGTTTAGACACGTGATTATAGTTAACAGAATCGACTATATTTCAGACACTCGACTATAGTTTAGACACTCAACTATAGTTTAGACTCTTGACTATAATTTAGATATTCGAATATAGTTTAGACACTCGCCATAGTTTAGACACTCGACTATAGTTTAGAGAATCTACTATATTTCAGACACTCGACTATAGTTTAGACACGTGATTATAGTTTACAGAATCGACTTTATTTCAGACACTCGACTATAGTTTAGACACTCAACTATAGTTTAGACTCTTGACTATACTTTAGATATTCGAATATAGTTTAGACACTCGCCATAGTTTAGACACTCGACTATAGTTTAGAGAATCTACTATATTTCAGACACTCGACTATAGTTTAGACACTCGACTATAGTTTAGACAATCGACTATATTTCAGACACTAAATTATAGTTTAGACACTCGACTAAAGTTAAGACACCCGACTATAGTTTAGACACTCTACTATTGTTTAGACAAGTGATTATAGTTTACACAATCGACTATAGTTCAGACACACAACTATACTTTAGATATAGTCTAAATACTTGATATTTTTTTAGAAACTTGACATAGTTTTTACCCTCGACTATAGTCTTTGAGTGTCTAGAGTGTCTATAGTCTGTACACTTAACTTTAGCCTAGACACTTGATTGTATTACAAAAAAATAAACTAAGCTCTCCTGATTCCACTGTTTTCCTACTCATTTTCATATTTCCCTTATTTCAACAACAAAATCCTTCCCAAAAATAAACAAACAAAAAAAATATCCTTTTTGATAATTTTCTTAACTTTATAACACGTTTGCATATCGTCGTATGTTAACGTCAAAAGTTTTGTGACTTTTTTAAAAGCCCTTCCAAAGAAACTGAAAATTACCATCCTTAAAATTTTCCACCAAAAAGAAAATATTTTAAGCTGGAAATCAAATATTTGCCATCTAACAAGAAAAACAGCAACGACATTATTTTACCTTAAGCCGAAACCTAAATAAATAAATTCTTTTGTTTAAATCCCGTAATAAAGTAGAATTATAAAAGTTTATCTTAAAGAAAATGAAAAAAAAAATAAGTAAAATAAAATCTCTAAACAAATTGCAGGTACTTTTAAGTTATAACTCTTACCACTTACCTACCCAGTGTAGGGTGAAAGCTTGTTTTAAGTTTGTTCAGCGACTAAGTAAGATAAGGAGTAAGATTTGTTAGAGAATATTAGTCATGGTCTGAGAGGGTTACACTATAGCCTAAATATGAGAAATGTTAATATGTAGTAATAGAGATGGTAAATGAAAATATTTTGGTTAAAAGGTACTAAAATACTTCCAAATTTAATTCTCGACTATAGTCTAGACACAAAAATATAGTTTACACACCCGACTATAGTATAGATACTCGACTGAAGTCTAGACACTTGATTATAATATAGACCCTAAACTATCTTTTGGCAAGGACTAAAGGGTATCAACTTGACTATAGTGTAGACATAAGACGATAATACAGAAGCTTGACTCGACTTGACTATAGTTTAGACACTCGGCTATAGTTTTAATTCTCGGCTATAATCTAGACACTCGAATTAACTTCAGAATCTTAACTATAGTCAAGACATTCGGTTATTGCGTTGAAACACGACTATAGTTTTGACACTCGTCTATAGTCCAGACACTCGACAATAGTGTAGACGCTCGACTGTTGTTAAGACACTCGCCTATAGTCATGGAACTATAGTCTAGTCACTCTACTATAGTTTGAACACTAGACTACAGTCTAGGCACTCGACTATATTAAATCCACTTGACTATAGTTTATACCCTCGAATTTATTCTAGACACTTGACTATAGTCTGGACACTTGACTATAGTCTAGACACCACACAGTGGTTTACGGACGCTTTTTTTTGGAAATAATTCTGTAACTTTTGAACGACTGGAGATATTTGAATGAAATTTGACACGGTGGTAGTCAAGGAGTATTTGAGTTGGTTTTTAAAAGCACTGGTCCATGAGGGGTCGGGAGAGTGATTGATGAACCTTCAAAGTTGGTCACCTCGGGTGTTCGATTTTTTTAAAAATTCGCCAAAAATCCATTTATGTATGGATTGAAAAGAAATTTTAAACTTAAGTTGTCCTTGAGAAGATCTACAAAAAATATGCTTAAATGTGTAGGTTATCTCCTTTGGATTTCGAGATATTTGGGTAAAAAGGAATTTTTAGGTTGATTTTTTACCTCTTTTTTTAAGCTTTTTTTGATCTGGTGGACGCATCTGAGGACCAAAAATTTTTTAAGAATATTCTTTAAATTTGTAATAAAATTCTGAATAATTTTTGTGCAAGTTAGTTATAGAAATCTTCTTTTGTTTAAAAGTTAAAAATATTCAAAGTTGAAACTTACAAAAAATTTCGCTTTTTTTTTAGTTTTTCCCCAAAAGATAGCTATATTTTTTCACTAATAAAAAAATATTTTCTTAAGAAACATAAAAAGATTTTTAAAGTTTTTAAAAGAAAACATAATGAGAATGCGTATAAAACAAATTTCTTGCTAATTGGACTTTTGGTCCTCGCACATGTCCTCTCCAAAAAATGGCAATTTGTAAAAAAAAAAATTAGTTTAAACAAAAATTTCTCAAAAGGCAAAGCACCGATTTGAAAAAAATTATAATGTTCATATTTTCCAATATATCTGTTATTGATTAAAAAAGTTTTTTCTGAAACGCGCTGCAAATAGAGACAGTGTTGCCATATTTGTAAAAAAACTCATTTTTTGAAACACCTTTTTCCCCAGTTGGGAATTGGGGAATTTTTAAGTTAAAATTGGGAATTTTTTTTAGTCTATTGCTTTTACATCTTATTGGTCTACATTACTACAAAATTTCATTGTAATATCTTTATCCATGTCATTTCCACAGAATATCAAAGATTAAAAATATTTTCCTTAAAAAAGCAGAAAAACAATTTTTTTTTGTTTTACGATACAAAGTGTAAAAAAAGTAACGCACTTAAAAAAAACTTTTACTTAGTGCTAATCTCCTAGTCTTTCCCGATCTAATGATACTAAACATGTATATAAAGCATTAATACCGAGTCTTAAAAAACTCTGAAAACTTTGGCCCCGTAGCATTTTTACACTGTTTATTTAAATATAAGTGATGAATTTGTGCATATAAAGTTAATTATCATACTCAAATATTTCACTATTTTTAAGATGACAATGATCCTTCGCTAATAAACAAATATTTTCTTCAAAAAGATATAAATAGTTTTTTATTTTTTTAAATAAAACATTATAAGAATGACTTAAAAAAATTTTATTCGATTTTGCCTTTTGTTCCAAGCTAAAAAATAAAATTTTAGTAAAAGATTCTAAATAAGTAAGTACGAGTAAGGCACCGATTTTGATAACAGTGTAAAGGTAATATATCCATAATTTGTAGCAAAAGTTTAATTAGAAGAGTACTTTTATAGTAACAGTGTGACAATTTATTTAAAATAAGATTTAAAGGCATTTTTCCGGTATTTAAAATTGGTGTATTTGAAAAAATTGCAAAATTATGTTAAGGTTATAAAATGTTTTTTAATGTGAAAGTTAATGCAATAGGTAAAAATTGTTACAACTTGGGTTTTTCATAATGGTCAGAAAGGATATGGTTACTCACCTCCATACAGGTAGGTTTTACGAGACGCACATATTGGTTGAGTTATATATGCACCTATTTTTAGAGGTAAAAAATACATTAATTCATTGATTTCTTTATTATTCTTTGGATACAGGTATATATAAAAAATGTTTTTTTTTAATATAAAAAAGAAAGTTTTAAATGTAACTGCTATTAACAGTTAAAACATCATGGCTATAACATTGGAATTTAAAGTGTTGTGCGATATTCTTTTTGAACAACCAAGCAGTTCGAGAGCAGAAAAAATTAAAATAATCATGCGATATGCTAAAAGTCAAACTAACTCCATGATTCTCAATAGTGAGGAAGACAAAGTCGTAAAATTTGTAAAGTTATTTGAACTTAAAATTAAGTCGGTTAATTACTGTTTAAAAAGATTTGAATCTAAATTTAAAGACTGGCTGAAGGACTCAATTGAGCTTAAAACTTCTGGTGCTGGAGCCCCTCTAAAAAACTATGATGATCTCGGAGAAAGATCTAAAAAGATGCGATTATCCGAAGTTCTTTCTACTCATTCGGATACTGAAATCAAAGATTCCTTTAAGGAAGTGCTCAAACGAAATAATCAACCAGCTGAAGCTAAACAAATAGCAGATATTCTCCCAGAGGCTTCTCCTAAACGTCTTAAGCGAATTATTAAGAGTATACCAACTCCTTCTTCTCAATCAGAATTTTCGGAGGAAGAAGCACTTGCTCTTATGCTCGAGTTGAAATTGAGTAAAAATAAATATATTAAACTCTGTAAGGCATTACGAGACAAAGGACACTCAATTTTACCAGGATATAATGCGTTATTAAAAACCAAATAAACTTAATACCAACAAACGTGATAGGAGACGAAAGTGCATCTGTGGATTTATCAAAATTATTGGAAAATACGGCATCAAGGCTGATATCTACTACATTGTCTGAAGAAGAAGCCAAGAAACTTGACAACAAGGACTTAACTTTAATATGTAAATGGGGATGTGACGGTTTATCTGGATTACCGGAATACAAACAATCAACATCTCATCAGAACACAAATGACTACAGAAGCGTTTTTATGGCATCCCTAGTACCACTAAGATTAAGAAAGAATCGTTCTGAACCATCCACATCAAAAGAGCGTACTGAATATGTGTGGGTTAACACATCTCCAGGATCAAAGGCATTTTGCAGACCGATCAGATTCGAATATTTAAAAGAAAATGCAGCAAGCACAAAAAATTGGGTTGATGATATCAAATATTCAATAGACAATTTGAGTCCAGTCTGCATAGACATACATGGATATTTGATTAATGTAAATTTTGAGCTTCAATTGACAATGATAGATGGAAAAGTAAGCAACGCTATAACGGAAACCCATTCAACTTGGAAATGCTCATTATGCGGAAAGAAGAAATCGGAATTTCTACAAACTTCAGAAGATGCATCAGCTAGTACTGCAATTAATCAAGAGGTTCTGGAATTTGGTATATCGCCCCTACATGCACGTATCCGATTTTTAGAATTTATGCTACATATAGCATATGATCTGAAATATAGGAATATACCTGATAATCAGCTAAAATCCGTGAGAAATAATAAGGAACTGATTGAAATGAGATCCAGTGAAAAAAAAAAGGATTCAGGAAGAATTCAAAACTATGACGGGTCTAAACATAGACAAACCACTTGTAGGATATGGCAGTACAAACGATGGTAATACGGCCAGGCGATTCTTTGAAAATTATGAAACAACTTCAAAGATTACTGGAATTGATGAGGAAGTTTAATACACAAAATTAAACTTTTGCTACAAATTATGGATATATTACCTTTACACTGTTATCAAAATCGGTGCCTTACTCGTACTTACTTATTTAGAATCTTTTACTAAAATTTTATTTTTTAGCTTGGAACAAAAGGCAAAATCGAATAAAATTTTTTTAAGTCATTCTTATAATGTTTTCTTTAAAAAAATAAAAAACTATTTATATCTTTTTTAAGAAAATATTTGTTTGTTATCGAAGGATCATTGTCATCTTATAGTGAAATATTTGAGTATGATTATTAATTTTATATGCACAAATTCACCACTTATATTTAAATAAACAGTGTAAAAATGCTACGGGGGCCAAAGTTTTCAGAGTTTTTTAAGACTCGGTATTAATGCTTTATATACATGTTTAGTATCATTAGATCGGGAAAGACTAGGAGATTAGCACTAAGTAAAAGTTTTTTTTAAGTGCGTTACTTTTTTTACACTTTGTATCGTAAAACAAAAAAAAATTGTTTTTCTGCTTTTTTAAGGAAAATATTTTTAATCTTTGATATTCTGTGGAAATGACATGGATAAAGATATTACAATGAAATTTTGTAGTAATGTAGACCAATAAGATGTAAAAGCAATAGACTAAAAAAAATTCCCAATTTTAACTTAAAAATTCCCCAATTCCCAACTGGGGAAAAAGGTGTTTCAAAAAATGAGTTTTTTTACAAATATGGCAACACTGTCTCTATTTGCAGCGCGTTTCAGAAAAAACTTTTCTAATCAATAACAGATATATTGGAAAATATGAACATTATAATTTTTTTCAAATCGGTGCTTTGCCTTTTGAGAAATTTTTGTTTAAACTAATTTTTTTTTTTACAAATTGCCATTTTTTGGAGAGGACATGTGCGAGGACCAAAAGTCCAATTAGCAAGAAATTTGTTTTATACGCATTCTCATTATGTTTTCTTTTAAAAACTTTAAAAATCTTTTTATGTTTCTTAAGAAAATATTTTTTTATTAGTGAAAAAATATAGCTATCTTTTGGGGAAAAACTAAAAAAAAAGCGAAATTTTTTGTAAGTTTCAACTTTGAATATTTTTAACTTTTAAACAAAAGAAGATTTCTATAACTAACTTGCACAAAAATTATTCAGAATTTTATTACAAATTTAAAGAATATTCTTAAAAAATTTTTGGTCCTCAGATGCGTCCACCAGATCAAAAAAAGCTTAAAAAAAGAGGTAAAAAATCAACCTAAAAATTCCTTTTTACCCAAATATCTCGAAATCCAAAGGAGATAACCTACACATTTAAGCGTATTTTTTGTAGATCTTCTCAAGGACAACTTAAGTTTAAAATTTCTTTTCAATCCATACATAAATGGATTTTTGGCGAATTTTTAAAAAAGTCGAACACCCGAGGTGACCAACTTTGAAGGTCCATCAATCACTCTCCCGACCCCTCATGGACCAGTGCTTTTAAAAACCAACTCGAATACTCCTTGACTATCACCATGTCAAATTTCATTCAAATATCTCCAGTCGTTCAAAAGTTAAAGAATTATTTCCAAAAAAAAGCGTCCGTAAACCACTGTGCACCAGTCAATAGGTTTAACTGTAGTTAAGACAGTAAAGTCTACAATAGTAAAGGTACTCAACTATAGTTTAGTTATTCTACTATAGTTTGAACACCCGACTATAGTCAAAAACTTGTCTTTAGTAAAGGCCCCCAACTATAGCCTAGACATACATACGACTATAGTATAGACACTCGACTATAGTCTAGACACTCGACTATAGTCTATACACTCGACTATATTCTAGACACTCGACTATATTCTAGACACTCGACTACAGTTACGATTCTCAACTGTGGTTTAAACTCTCGCTTATAGCCCAGACACACACACATATAGTAGTATAGTATAGGCTTTCGACTTAGCTTGGACACTCTTCTATAAGATGTCACTATAGAGTACAAATATTGAGCAAGAACTTAACTTGACTACAGTCTAGACACTCGGTCGTAGTTAAGATACTCGACTTTGCTGTAGAAATTCGGCAGTAGACTAGAAACTCAACAAAAGTCTAGACACTGGATTATAGTCTAGACACTCGACTGTTGTCTATATATTCGATAGTGGTCTAGACACTTGACTATAATCAAGGCATTCATCACTAGTCTAGGTACTCGTCTATTGTATAGAGACTCGGCTTTACTCTAGACACTCGAATGGTTAGTTGACACCAGGTTAAAGTATAGACACCAGACAATAGTCTAGATACCAGACAATAGTCTAGACACAAGACAATAGTCTAGACACCAGACAAAAGTCTACACACCAGACTACAGTATACACATCAGACTACAGTCTACATATCAGACTACAGTCTAGACACTCGCTTGTAGCCTAAACACTAGACTATAGTCCAGCCACTCGACTATAGTCCAGACCTTCGACTATAGTCTAGATACTGGACTATAGTAAAGACACCTGACCATAGTATAGACACTTGATTATAGTCTAGACTTGATTATAGTCTAGTTGAACACTTGACTATAGTATAGACACTCGACCATAGACTATACCCTTGACTATAGTCTAGACACTCGACTATAGTACACTATAATATTCTAGACACTCGACTATAGTCTACACACTCGACTATAGTCTACACACTCGACTATAGTATTGAAACACGATTATATTCTGGATAGTCGCCTATAGTTTAGACATCATACGATAATCCAGACACTTGACTATAGTGTAGACATTTACCTATTGAATGTTACATACAGTAAATGTTTCTTTACATTCCTAGTCCTGCCTTAAAAACCATCACCATTAAACGCCAGCAATGAATGTCTTTTAGCACCTAAAGCTAATGATAAGCTCAAAAAAACAACTGCAAAGTAAGAGCTGGTGTCGCACATGCAAGCACGTAGTCGGCGTTACTACCAACGCTATCCCTCATGCATATGCTGCAGTTTTTGGAATAACAAAAAATCTCGATTTTTATGCAACAAAAAAGTTTTCTATATTCAAGTCTGTTAGTAATTGTTAAGTTAAGTTGTCGTCGTCTTCTTAGGGCAATTGTAAATTTAAATTCAAGTTGCTCTTTCTTTCTTTCCTTCCACTAAAACCTAAAAGTTATAAATATTATTGTTACATTTTCCCCTTAAGGGGGAAAAGAAACTGCAATTGATTGTTTTCTTATGATATAGGAATACAATTTGTAGATACATTTAAAGCTTCATTTTACTACATCTTTGAGGATGTATCTTTAAAGCTTCTTTTATCCTTAGCTGCTGCTTATTGACTCTTAACAGGTCGAATGGATTTTTTTTTTGGCTTTTTTGCGATTCTTTGTTCCTACACTTTTATGGTCTTGAATGGGATGATGTTAAATCTATGAAGTGAAACTGATGTTAAAATCATGTAGAACATTTTTGTGGGGGAGAATTTAGAGTAAATCGTGAAAAGATCTTGAAGTTAAGAAATTGAATCACGCACATGAATTAAACAAGAGGAGGAAAGTTTTATAGCAGGATAGTAATTTTGGCAAACACTTGAAGTTAATTAAATTTTAAAAGATGTTTGCCAAAGATTTTTAAAATAAATAAAGATTAGAGAGAAAATTATTTAGGAAAATAATGAAAAGTCGTCACTAGAGACACTCGACTAACAGCTAATTATTGACAATAGGTAAGGCAATTAAATATAGCCTAGAAACTCGACTATGGTCTAGAAACTCAACTCACTATAGTCCAGACACTGGGCTATACTTCACTATACTCGAACATACTCTACATACGACTATAGCCTAGACACTTGACTTTAGTTCAGACACTTTACTACAGTTTAATCACTCATTATTGTTTAGACACTTGACTTTAAAATAGACACGATTATAGAATTGACACTTGGTCATATTCTAGATACTCGACTATTTTTTACACATACGACAATAGCCTACAAATTCGATTATAGTTCAGACATTCAACTATAGTCTAGATACTCTACTATGGCACTAGTCTTTAGTTAAGATACTCAACTATAGTCTAGACACTTGAATATACTTTACTCACTGCTAAATTGAAGACACTCGACTATAGTCTAGACAATCGACTTTATTTAAGACCCTCAACTATAGTCAGGACACTCCACTATAATCTAGACACCCAACAGAGACATTGTAAAATATTTTTTTTTTAAATTTAAACATGATTTATTTTAAATCTTTCCTTACATTATAAACATTTTTATCTCTGAGTTTTAGTATCTAAATATTTACCAGAAATTACACTTTTATACAACTAAATGTATGTACTGGTATTAAGGACTATGAGTGTAAGTGTTGAAGGACTTGTTTATCATTTACATACAAAAAAAAAAAAAAAATTCTTTCAAAAAAATGTTAACTTGGTTCTGAGACTGAAGAGTGAAACTAACTAACTATTGGATATGAGTACGAGTTCCCCTAGCGCAGAAATGATGTTGATGTTGATAATTTAGACGCATTTCATAGTTTTAATGTACCAACACGAGCAGATCCATCATCATAAGGACGGACTTTAGTACAATACATGTATTCATATTTAAAATACACACATACATATACAAGTGCATATGTATGTCAAGTTATAAATTTTCAATCTACATCCATCCACATTTATTTATGCACATATTTTCGCAGTAAATAAAAAACAAAAAGAGATGGGACATACAGAAGTGGCATGTTTCTATTATACTCTTTTCATAGTCAGTTTCACGAAATGGAATACGTTGCTACTACAAAATACTTAACAAGTTAACAGAGGCGTAGTTTAAGGGTATAGCAAAAGGAAAGAGAATTTTCAAGAATAGTTTGGACTCTCAAGTGTAGACATTTAAATACAATCAAGTCATTTGACTATAGTCTAGACACTCGACTATAGTCCAGATATCGAATGTTTAGTATAGACTATAGTCTAAACAAACGAATAAAGTCAAGACTTTTAACTATAGCCTCGAAACTCCTCTATAGTGTAGACACTGGACTTTAGTTTAGACTTTCGAGTGGAGTCAACCGACTGTACACAAGATACCAGACTATAGCCTAGACACTCTACTATAGTCTAGAAACTCGACTATGGTACAAACTCTCGACTTTAGTACAAAAAATCGACTGTAGTATAGAAATTGACTATATTATAGACGCTATACTATAGCCAAGGCTCTATTATAGCTTAGGCACTCGACTATAGTTTAGACATTGCGCTATTGCACATGCACTCGACTATTATCTAGACTCCCTATAACAGTCTAGACAGTCCGCTGTACTTAAGACACTCGACTATATTATAGACACTCGACTATAGTACAGACACACTATTACATTCTAGACACTCAACAATAGTATAGACACTCGACTATAATATAGAAACACTTTTATGTTCGGGACACTCGACTATAGCATAGATACTAGACTATAATATAGATACTCGACTATAGTCTAGACACTAGACTATAGGCTAGACTCTCAACTAACCGACTGTAAACAAGATACCAGACTATAGCCAAGACACTCTACTATAGTCTAGACGCTCGACTATGGTATAGACTCTCGACTTGAGTACAAAAAACCGACTGTGGTATAGAAATTGACTATATTATAGACGCTATACTATAGCCTAGGCTCTATTATAGCCAAGACACTCGACTATAGTTCAGACATTGCGCTATAGTACATGCACTCAACCATTATATAGACTCCCTATAACCGAATATATTCTTGACACTCGACTGTTGTCTAGACAGTCGACTATAGAATATAAAATCGACTGTAGTATAGACACTCGACTATAGTCTAGATCCTCGGCTATAGTCTAAACACTCGACTATTCTATAGTCACTTGACTATAGCTTAGATACTTGACTATAATTTAATATATGACTATAGTATGGAAACTCGACTATAGCCTATACACTCGACAATATTACACTATTATATTCTAAACACCCAACTATAGTATAAACACTGGATTATAGTCTACAGATTCGACTATAGTATAGAAACACGATTACATTCTGGACACTCGACTATAGTTTAGACACTCGACTATAGCCTAGACACTCTTCTAAAGTATAGATACTCGACTATAGTATAGAAAATTGATTATATTCTAGACCTTCGATTATAGTATAGACACTCGACTATAATACAGACACACGATTATATTCTAGACACTCGACTATGGTCTAGATACTCGAATTAGTATTGACACTAGACTATAGCCTAGAGACTCGACTATATTCTAGATCCACGAAAAAAATATAGACACACGATTATATTCACTTGACTATAGTCTAGACACTCAACTATAGTATTGAAACTTTACTGTAGTCTAGACACTTGACTATAGTCTAGACACTCGACTATAGTCTAGATCCTCGACTATAGTCTAGACGCTCGACTATAGTCTAGACACTCGACTATAGGAAAGACAACTGACTATAGTATAGACACTTAACTATAGTTGAACACTTGACTATAGTAAAGACACCTAACTATAGTATAGACACTTGACTATAGTCTAGACACTCGACTATAGTCTAGACCCTCGGTAACAGTCTATACACTCGACTATAGTATAGACACTTTACTATAGTCTAGACACTCGACTATATTCTAGACACTATAGTCTAAGCACTCGGTTATAATGTTGACACTCGAACATATTCTGGATAGCATAGGCACTTGACTATAGTCTAGACGCTCCGCTGTAGTTCAGGCACTTTACTATATTCTAAACACTGGACACTCTAGGCTTCAACTATTTATTAGTCCGTTCTCCCCTTTTCTGGGGACTCTGCCCCTTTCGCATCCTTTCAATTTTAAATTCTGCTTTAAAAATGGAATATTTTTGCGTACAAAAACTTAAAAAACTATTATCGTCATGGAAATATGTAGTTATAAATATTTGACTTTTACAACATATAACAACGAGAAGACACATAAAAACAAATAAATATGAGGGTATATTGTACCTTCACTTGCAGACTCATTTAAAATTTTTGTTTGCCAAAAATATTTCCCCCCCTCCTACCCTACAAAACAGTCCTGTTACAAACCGAAACATTTTGTGACTGGCTAAAAGCTTAAGTTTTAAGCTGAAACCTCACAAACCAAAAAATATTGCGAAACTTAAAAGAAAACAATTTTGTTTTAAACATTTTTCAACAGAAATTCTAGGAATTTTGTGGCGGAAATTAAATTTTAGCAAAAGTTCATTTTGAAAAGTGTCAAGTTGAAGTCATTATTTCTGATAAGAAACAAAAATGAGTTTCTTTTTAACTTAAATTAATTAAATCCAATGGTCACCAAGAACAATTTATGACCTTTTTTCCCTCTGGACTATGGAAATATAATATTTTATCAGATTTGTTTTTAAACTTTTTTTTTTCCAGTTGACTTAAGAGGTGAAAGTTTTTGAAGATGTTTACAAGAGAAGAACATTTTGTTGAAAAGTTTTGTAACAAATTTTAGTTAAGCTGAAGCTAAGATAATAAATATGGTATTTCCGGGGAAATTTATTTTAAAGGAAAAAAATTTGTAAGGCATTTAGATTGATTGGAAAAGGAAGATATTTTTCTTAGTATAATAGAAAACTGAAATATATATTTAAGCATTTGCGAGGTTTATCAATATTCTAGAATATTTCGACTTATATCTCTAGACTACAGTATCTTTACTGTAAGTGTCTTTACTAAATTAGAGATCTTTTAAAAGAGAATCTAGAATATAGTCGAGTGTCAAGAGTATAATCTAGTGTCTAAGCTTTAGTGGGGTGTCTGTACTCTAGTCGAGTTCCTAGACTAAAGTTGGGTGTCCAGAATGTAGTCTAGTGTCTGTCTGTATTATAGTCAAGTATAAAGATCATAGTCGAGTGTCTTGATAATAGCCTAGTGTCTTGACTGTAGCAGAGTGTCTAAACTATAGTCGAGTGTCAAGACTACAGTCGAGTGTCTTGACTAAAGTCAAGAGTCTAGACTATAGTAGAGTGTGTAGAATGTAGTCCAGTATCTATACTATAGTCAAGACTGTATACTATAGTCAAGTGTCTATACTATAGTGAAGTTTCTATACTATAGTCAATTGTCTAAACTAAAGTCAAGTGTCTAGACTATGGTCCGGTGTGTTGACTAAAGTCGAGTGTCTAAACTGTAGTCAAATGTGTAGACTATAGTAAATTGTCTAGACTATAGTCGAGTGTCGAGCCTATAGTCAAGTGTCTAGACTACAGCTAATTGTCTAGACTATAGACAAGTATAGATACTATAGTCAAGTGTCTAGACTGTAGTCGAGTGTCTACACTATAGTCGAGTATCTAGACTTAAGTAGAGTGCCTAGACTAAAGTCGAGTAACCAGACTATAGCCGAGTGTCTAGATTACAGTCCAGTGTCTAAGCTATAATAGAGTGTATACACTATAGTCGAGTATATAGACTATAGTCTAGTATCTGGATTAGAATTGAGTGCCTAGACTAAAGTCTAGTGTCAGGAGTGTCTAGACTACAGTTGAGTGTCTAAACTATAGTCGAGAATCTAGACTATATCTGAGTGCCTTGACTAAAGTCGAGGGTTCATACTATAGGCGATTGTCTACACTACAGTCGATTGTCTAAGCCATTTTCGAGTGTCTAAGATGAAGTCGAGAGTCTTGACTACATCCGAGTGTCTAGACTATAGTTAAGTGTCTAGACTACAGGCGAATGTCTAAGCAATGATCGAGCGTCTAGAATATAGTAAACTTAAGTCGAGTGTCTTAACTCTAGTCGAGTGTCAAGACTATATTGTAGTGCCTAAGCTATAGTTGAGTTTCTGAAATGTAGTCGAGAGTCTGGATTATAGTCAAGTATTTAGTGCTGAGAGCCTAAGCTATAATCGAGTGTTAGGACTATAGTCTAGTGTCTAGAATATAGTCGAGTGTCTAGACTATAGTTGAGTGTCTAGACTATAGTGGAGATTCTAGACTGAAGTTAAGTTTCTAAACTGTAGTCGAGTGTTTAAACCATAGTCGAGTGCCCAGACTGCAGATGAGTATATAGACTACAGTTAAGTGCCAAGACTAAAGTCTAAAGTGCCAGACTATGGCCTAGTGTATAGACTACAGTCGAGTCTAGACTGCAGACTAGTATCTAAGCTATTGTTGAGTGTCTAGAATATGGTTAACTTAATTCGATTGTCGAATAGTCTAGATACTATATTCAAATTTCTAAGCTCTAGTCGAGTTTCTAGAATGTTTAGAGTACAGTCGAGTATCTAGACTGAAGTCAAGTGTGTAAGCTATAGTCGAGTGTGAGGACTATAGTCTAGTGTCTAGAATATAGTAGAGTGTCTAGACTACAGTTGAGTGTCTGTAATCGAGTGTTTAGATTATAATCGAGTCTCTTAACTGTAATCGAGTGTTTAGACTATAATCGAGTCTCTTAACTATATTCGAGTGTCTAAATTCTACTCAAGTGTCGGGACAATAGTCGAGCGTCTCGAATAAAGTCGAGTATCTATAATAAGCTATAATAGCGTGTTTGGACTGAAGTCGAGCATTTAAACTATAGTCAAGTATCGGAACTATAGTCGAGTATCTGGACAATAGTCGAGTGTCTAGAATAAAGACGAGTGTCTAGACTATAGTCAAGCGCCTAGGCTATAATAGTGTGTCTAGATTGAAGTCGAGCGTCTTAACTATAGTGGAGCGAGTAAACTATAGTCAAGTGTCAGGATTGTAGTCTAGTCAAAAAAGTAATATGTACCTATTTTATCAGGACACCTCTTTAAAATCTACCCATTTGCTAAAATTAGGAATTAAAGTTCAATTTAAGGCATTTAGCGAAATTAATTTAAATGTAAATTAAATGTTCAAATTACCCTATTTAAAATATAAACTGTTATTCATAATTTATTGCCTATTTTAAGGGGGGCACAAATAAAATGAAATATGAAAAAAAAAAAACAAAACGGAAGGAAGTTTAACAAAAACGAGCTGAGCATTAAAGGAAAACAGGAAATGGTAGTAAATTAATTTGTTTTAATAGTAATTAACAAAAAGTAATAAAAGAAAAATATTTATATAATAAGCAAGCCCTAACGTAGGCTATGATTTAAAGACAACAATTATTGAGGATGAAAAATGAGGAAATATTTATATAAAGTTTGTTTTTTGTTTCGTACTATTTTGTAAGATATTTATTATCATAATTTATATTAATGAAGTTTATCCTCACAACTTCTTATGACATAATTTAGATTTTTTGTGCTTTTATCGATTTTGCAAGTGATAAATTATTATGGCTTATTATTAGTACTTAGTGTTTGCTCTCCTGTTTTAAGGATTCCATACATCCTGTCTATATGCTTAGATATTTCACATGCTAATCACGATTTTTGTTAGCTCGAGGAGCTAAAATGACAAATGAAAATAATTTATATGTTCTTTTACCCTTCGAAAATACTCTTACATATGTAGATTTTGCCAATTATGGTTGTTATTTTTTCAATTTCTTCGGAACAAAATTGTGATCGGAATACAACAGATATTTTCTAATTTATGGGTAAGACATTTTGTAGTTTCTCGCATAACAATAAACAAATTAGAGATTGAAACTTTGACATGTTTACAGCTGCGAAAACTTAAAACGCAAATGAAAATCCTCATTTATGTTCTAACATATCCTTTTTTTCTTAAAGCTCAACAAAGCCCCTTTACATACCCCTGAAAATTATTTATTAAGACAATGTCTTGGTGTGACAAGGCACTTTTGTGTTGACATGCAATTTTTATTCTTTCATGCCTTTTGATCCTTTCTTCAGCTAAAACTACTAAAAAAGAATTACCATGAGCTCTAAAATTCCGGAAAATTATAAATGTCTCTATATAGGACTATTTGCTATTTTGCTAAAATTTAGATTCATACAATGAAAACTATGAATATTTCACAAAAATCACAAAATTTGCCACCAACACATTTTACTTACACACGTCCTCGCAAAAACTCATATGAGTTGTAAAAATACAAGGATCAAGAAGGATGTGTGTGAGTATGTGTTAACAGCCATTACCACGTACAATATTTGTACAAATATATACATAAGAATCAACTGTTAAATGGATGTGGAATGAATTATAATGATGAAGGAATCCTGATAAAAGCCAACAAACATGTGCGCTTTCATACCCATTTACCTCCCATCCAGACTTGAACCATTCATCATAAATCATGCCCAGAGATTTCGAAAGAAAGAAAACTAGAGAAGAACTAAAGTGAAACTAGAATAGAACTCCGTTATAGTTTAGGCACTCTTTATTGGAATAAACATTCCACTGTAGTCTGGACGGTCAAATATAGTCCACACACTCAATTATAGACAAGAAACTCGCTCATAGTTTGAACTCTTTGCTATAGTCTAGAAAATCGTCTATCTTAAAGAAATTTGAAACTAGTCTAAACACTTGACTCTATTCCAGAAATCCGACTATAGTCTTGGAACTCGACTTAGGTCTAGTCAATTGACTTTAGTTTAAACACTCTACTGTAGTCTAGACACTCGAATATAATATAAACTTTCAACTACAGCCTAAATACTTAAATCGAAATTAGTCAAGACATTCGACTATAGTCTAGACAATTGACGAATGTCAAAATTCAAGACTATAGTTTACACACTCGACTATAGTCTAGACGATAGAGTGTAGAGTGTACACGAGAATATAGTCCAGACACTCGACCATAGTTTAGACACTCGTCTAAAGTCCAGACACCCGTCTATAATAAGATGATGTACTAGACAATAGTCTTGACACTCGAATATAGCCTTGACACTCGACATTAGTCTAGACACTTGACCATAGTCTAGATATTTTACTATAGTTTAGACATTTGACTATAGTTTAGACTCGATTAAACTCGATTATATTCTACACAATCAACTATAGTCTAGATACTTGACTTAATTCTTAACGCTCGACTATATTACAGACATTCGACTATAGTCTAGACACTAGATTATAATCTAGACACTCGACTGTAGTCTACACAATCGACTATGGTTTAGATCCTCGACTATTGTCTTGAAACTCGACTATAGCCTAGTCACTTGACTATAAACGACTAAAGACTAGACGCTCGACTATAGTCTAGACACTCACCTAAAATCTGTATACACCTGATTATAGTCTAAAGACTTGATTATAATCTATATACTCGACTGTAGTCAAGACACTATGGTTTAGACATTCATTTATAATCTAGACACTGGACTATAATCTTAACACTTGACTATGGTTTAAGTCCTCGACTATAGTACTGACGCTCGACTATAGTCTAGTCACTCGACTATAGTCCAGTCGCTCGACTATAGTCTAGTCACTCGATTATAGTCTAGTCACTCGACTATAGTCTAGTCACTCGACTATAGCCTGGTTACTCGACTATATTCTAGACAATCAATTGTAGTCTAGATAGTCGACTATGTTCTAGATACTTAATTATAGTCTAGACACTCGACTATAATCTTAATAATCGACTATAGTCTAGACTCTCGACTACAGCTTAGACACTCGACTATAGTCTAGACACTCGACTATAGTCTAGACACTCGACTATAGTCTAGACACTCGACTATAGTCTAAACATGCGATTATTATCTAAACAGTCTACTATGGTTTTATTCCTCGAATGAAGTCATGGCGCTAGACTATAGTCTAGTCATTCGACTATAGTCTAGTTACTAAAGACTAAAGTCTGGGCACTAGATCATAATCTAGACATTCAAATATAGTCTCGACTATAGTATGGATACTCGACTATAGTTATGACGCTCGACTATTTTCATGACTCTGTACTAACTTCTAGACACTTGACTATAGGTAAAACACTCGACTATAGTCAAGACACCTCGACTGTAGCCTAGACACTCGACTATTGCTTAGATAGCCGACTATAATTTAGAAACTAGTCAAGACACTCTACTATAGTCTCACTTAACCATAGTCTAGTTACGCGACTATAGCCTAGACACTCGACTATAGCTAAGTGTGCCGACTATAGGTTAGAAACTCGACTATAGTCTGAGTGTCTAGGCTATTAGTCAATTGAAGGTTACAGTTAACAATAATTTATCATTTAACAGCATCTGCCTAAACATTAACATTTTTTATATATATTTTATTACTTAATTTTATTGCATTTTTTCTAATTGTAATTTCTTGGCTTTTGGGGTAATTTATTAAAATAATTGTTTCAGTAGCGCCTTAAAACAAATTTATTAGCATTTAAGACATTAATTCACTTAAGGCGAAAAAATTTACAATTAAATTATAGCAAATATTTAGCACATATTCCAAACGATAGTCACCCCGTTAAATTTGACATAAAGAAAAAAGAGGTCGCTGAGTCCAAGACAAAAGAAAAATAGACAACAAAAGACAAGCAGTTTCATTAATTTATGGCCGAATGGAATTTCATATCAAAATGTTAAATAAGTATTTCTGGAGAATTTATTTGAAAGGAATTCATTTGAATATCAGCCAAATAATAAAGAACAATGACAAAAGCCACTAGAACTCAAGTATTTCGAAATTTGAATACAAACATTGCTCGCCCCCCCCTCAGTCTCAAAGAATTGAATGTATAGAACAGAAGCAGAATTTTAGGGAAATTAATGGTTTTGGGGTGACCAAAAAAATTTATTAATTAAAGCGAATTTATTAGAAGAAATTCGCTAGAATAAAACACAAATGTCAATTTTAATTTCTAATTTGTTTAAAAGAATTTTTGGGATATGACAAAAAAAAAAAAAACAAATAATAACAAATAAATTAAATGGTCCAAAGGCGTTTAAATCATTTTGGGGATTTATTTTTAACAATTTCTACTCGATGTTGAACATACAATTTCTTTTGTTGTAAAATTCAAAAGTAATTGAATTTGGATAAAGAAAAGGGAAGGAAATTGTTTAAAACTTTGGAGAAATTTAAGGGTCTTTTTATGGAAAGTTTTTATAAAGAAATCAAATGTAATAAATCTTGTATAAGAATAAAAAACCCATAAAAAAATAAATTTGTAGGAAAAGAGTAAAATAAATTTAGTTTTTAAACTTTTTTTAAAAAAGAAGAAAAAAAAATTTAGACTCTCGACTGTAGTCTAGACACTCAACAGTAGTCCATACACTCAAATGTAGTCTAGGCACTCGAATGTAGTCTCGAGTATTGACTGTAGTCCAAACACTTGATTGTAGTTTAGAGACTCCACTGTGGTCTAAATAATCGAGTGTATTCTAGAAACTTAAATTTAGTCTAAAATATTGACTGTAGTCCAAACACTTTATTGTAGTCTAGAGACTCAACTGTAGTCTAGGTAATCGATTTTAGTCTAGACAATCAACTGTATTCTAGAAACTTTAGTCTAGTTTATAGAAACTAGACTGTAGTCCACACACTCTAACTTAATCTAGGATATTACTTGTGGTCTATATACTCGACTAAAGTCTAGACACTCGACTGGAGTCTAGACACTCAAATGTAGTCTGGGATGTTGACTGTAGTCTAGGCACTAGACTGTAGTGTAGACACTCGACAATAGCCTAGACATTCGACTATAGTCTAGACACTCGATTATAGCCTAGACACTCGAATATAGTAAAAAACTCGACTTAAGTCAAGACACTCAACTATAGTCTGGACACTTGACTATAGTTTAGACACTCGACTATAGTCTAGACACTCGACTGTTGTCTAGAAACTAGACTTTAGTCAAGACACTCTACTAAAGTATAGACACTCGACTATAGTTTAGATACTTGACTATTGTCTAGACACTCGAATATAGCCTAGACACTCGAATATAGTCTAGAAACTCGACTATAGTCTAGACAGTCGACTATATTCTAGTTACTCGACTATAGTCTAGAGGCCCGACTATAGCCGAGACACTCAATTACAGTATAGACATTCGACTAAAGTCTAGACACTCGACTATAGTTCAGACAATCGACTATAGTCTAGAAACTCGACTATAGCAAAAACACTGGACTTTAGTCTAGTTACTCGACTATAGCAAAGACACTCGATTATTGTCTAGAGACTAGACTATAGTCTAGACACTCGATTATAGTCTAGACACTTAGCTATAGTATAGACATTCGACTATAGTCTAGACACTCGACTATAGCATAGACAATCGACTATAGCCTAGAGACTCGATTATAGTCTAGACTCGATTAAAGTATAGGCACTAGACTAAAGTCAAGACACACGACTATAGTCCAGACACTCGACTATAGTCTAGGAACTCGAATAAAGTATAAACACTCGACTATAGTCTAGTTACTTGACGATTGTCTAGATACTCGACTATAATTTAGAGACACTCGATTATAGTATAGACAGTCGACTATAGTTTAGACACTCGACTATTGTCTAAACACTCGACTATAGCCAAGACACTCGATTATAGTTTAGACACTCGACTATAGTCAAAATCTAGACACTTTACTTTTATTTAGACAGTCGACTGTAGTCTGGAGACTTGACTGCAGTCTACACAATTGTCTCTAGTCTAGACTACCAACTCTTGTCTAAAGACTAGACCCTAGCTTAAGTACCCGATAAAAGTCTAAGCACCTGACCAATGTCAAGGCGCTTGATTGTAGTTTTAAATTAAAGAGAAAATTTTAAAAGCTATTTTTTTGTATATACACTCACGCCTTAAAATATGTTTCAACTACAATTTAAATCAATCTCTAGACTACAACTAAAATATCATTTAAGTAAAATTCAATTTAGAAATTCACTAATTTCGACAGCTTTCTTTTCTAATTTCTGTTATCCTTTTACTTGACATTAAAATAAATCATAAAATCCATTAAGAATTAAACAGAAAACAGCAAAACAAATTAACAATAATCGATAAGAACAAATGGCGAGAAAGAAACTTAAACTAAAAGTGTCAGGACTTTGTAAAAAGAAAAAAGGAGACATAAACCAAATAACCCCATCATCAGACAAAATCCATGATTCATGTCAATATAAAAACAAAACGCAATTAGTTTCAACAGACAGTGGCACCAGCAATTCACTTTCCTCTAGATTTAGGTTTTTTTTTTTAAATGCAAACTCGGTTAAAGGCAATGACGAACGAAAGACATTTACTCTATGAGACAGAGACAGACTTTGAAAATGACCTAAAGGGACTCAACAACTATTAAGCCCTAAAGCATACTACACTTTAGGGGGTGGTGAGAAAAGGAGTTAAGTTTAAGCTCAAGGAAAAACTCTAATAAATGAACAGCAACAAAACAGAACCAATCATGTAGAAATCTTAATAACCTTTGGCTGTTGAAAGAAAGGCAGGCACAATCATGCCATTAAGGCAAGGACTTTCAAAGCCAAAGAGCTAATTTAAACTAGATTCAATAAAAGTATAAGGATGGAATAGAAGAAGAAAACCAATAAAAGTTTTGCTTAATTAGCAGCACTTCCGGTTGAAAAATTAGCTGCAATAAAATTGAATAAAAAAGTAAGTAAAAATAAGTTTAAAAAGAAAAAGAAATGACCAATCCTAAAAGGAAACTTTAGTTTTAAAATTTTGAAAAGCAATACAAAGTATGCTGTACTTTTATATCAATTAAATTGGGAAATATTTAAAATGAAATGCAAAAAAATCGTAGCAACATTTAAGGCTTTAATAGAGCAATAAAAATATTTAACTTTCTTAAGTTTAGCCTACTTTAGGTCGTCACTTAACAAAGTTCATCAAAACATAAAAATTTATAAATAAATTTAAGAATTTTATTTTTAAATCTAATTTTTTTTGCAAGAAAAAAAATCTCTGAACTAAATTAATCTTCCTCAACAAAGTTTAGAATTTTACCAGACCATAAAATATTTAAGAATTGCACGTAATCTTTAATAGATTTTTTTTTATCCCCAAACATTTTTTTCAAATTAAGTGCGAAAGTTGTAAAGGTTGTTGGGAAACATTTTGTAAATTTGAAAAAAATAGCAAAACTTTTTTTCTTTAACACATTAAAAAGTTTTCTTCTTATTTGGTCGGTAAAAAATTCTGGCAAAATGAACAGTTTTGTTTATTTAAAGACTGAGCAAAACTTAAACAAATCTTATAAGATTATAAACAATTTAGGTTTAAGCCCCTTTTAAGAGTTCAGTCGAGTGCCTAGCAATAATGGAGCATCAAGACTATACTCAAGTCTCTAGACTTTAGTTGAGTGCCAAGAAGATAAACGAGTGTCTAGACTATAGCCGAGTGTCTAGGTTATAGACGAGTGTCTCGACTATAATGGAGTGTCTAGACTATATGTAGGTTCCTAGAATATTGTTGAGTGTCTAGATTATAGTCAAGTGTCTGCAGAGTGTCTATATAGTCTAGACGATAATAGCGGAAGTATCGTGGGGCCACTAGATGGTAGATCGGAAACTATCACTACGTCCATTATATAAAAAAAGTGTCTACATTATAGTCATGTGCCTAGACTATGGATTAGTGTCTAGACTATATTTGGGTGACTAGAATAAAGTCGAGTGTCTAGAATATATTTGGGTCACTAGAATAAAGTCGAGTGTCTAGAATATAGACAAGTGTCTAGACTATAGTTGAGTGACTAGACTATAGTCAAGTGTCTAGACTATAGTTTAGTGTCTAAACTATAGTAAAGGGACTAGACTATAGTTGAGTGTTCAGAATATAGTCAAGTGTTGAGTCGAATAGTAGAGTGTCTAGAATAAAGTCTACTATCTAGACTATAGAAGAGTGTTTAGAATATAATCGAGTGTCTCGACTATAGCAGAGAGTCTAGCCTAGAGCAGAGTGTTTAAAATATAGTCGAGTATCTAGACTAAAGTAGAGTCTCTAGAATATAGGCGAGTGTCTAGACTATAGGAGAGTCTATAGACTATAAAGAGAGACTAAAATATAGTCGAATGTCTAGATTATAGTTTAGTGTCTAGACTATAGTCGAGGGTCTAAACTATATTTGGGCGTCTAGAATATAGCGGAGTGTCTGGACTATAATCGAGTGTCTAGACTATATTAGAGTGTCTAGACTAGAGTAGAGTGTTTATAATATAGTCGAGTGTCGAGACTATAGTAGAGTGTCTAGAATATAAACGAGTGTCTAGACAATAGAAGAGTTTATAAACTATAGAAGAGAGTTTAAAATGTAGTGGAATGTCTAGACTATAGTTTAGTGTCTAGACTATAGTTGAGGGTCTAGACTATATTTTGGCGTCTAGAATACAGCGGAGTGTCTGTACTATAGTCGAGTATCTATACTATAGTCGAGTGCCTAGACTACAGTTGAGTGTCTAGACTATAATCGAGTGTCTATAATATAATCTAGTGTCTACACTATAGTCAAGTGCCTAGACTAAATTAAGTTTTTGGACTATGTCGAGTGATTAGACTTTATTTGGGTGCCTAGAATATAGTCAAGTTTCTAGACTATAGTAGGGTGTCCAGACTAAAGTTCAGTGCCTTTGCTATGTTTGGGTTTCCAGTATATAGTCGATTGCCTTGACTATAGTCGAGTGTCAAGACTATAGTCGAGTGCCTAGACTACGATCGAGTGTCTAGACTATAGTCGAGTGTGTTGACGGTAGTTGAGTGATTAAACAATATTTGGGTGTTCAGACTATAGTCGAGTTGCTGAACTTTAGTATAGTGTCTGGACTATAGTAGAGTCTAGACTATAGTAGAGTCTAGACTATAGTAGAGTCTTTTCATTAGAGTCCAGACTATAGTCGAGTCTCTTCATTATAGACGAGTGTATACTTCATGAACTCTACTATATTATATTACTATACGCTCGACTGCGGAGTAGTCACGCGACTATAGTAGAGCCATAATACTTTTGTCTAGATACTGGATTGAAGTCTAGGCGCTCGACTATACACTAAGTATTCGACTATTGTGTAGGCATTCTTCTATAGTTTAGACACTCGGTTATATTTAAGCCACTCTACTATAAAGGGGACATTCGACTAAAGAAGAGACATTGGACTATTGACACTCAATTGTAATCTAGACAGTCGACTATAGTCTAGACACTCGGCTTTAGTTTAGACACTCTTCTATTGCCTAGAAACTGGATTATAACTAAGACACACGACTATTGTTTAAGCATCCGACTATAATTTAGACACTCGACTATAGTCTAGACTCAGGATTATAGTCTAGACACTCGAGTATAGTCTAGACACTCGGCTATATTCCAGACACTTGATTATGGTCTAAATATATTACTACTGTCTAAAAATTAGAATTTAGTCTAGATACTTGACATTCGGCTATATTTTAAATATTCGACTATATGGAAAACGTTATAAAAAACCAATTTTTATTTTATATTAGTAACTAAAGTCCTTTTCATTTAACAAACCCTAACTTTGTCTCCCCCGTTTCATGGTCATTTCAAAAGTTTTCACATAAAAGAAGTATCTGCTTAATAATTTATGTTAATTACAATATTAATTTATAAATCCCAGTCTTTATTTGGTCTCTAAAATACATAACCAAACTGCAGGCCAACTGTTTGGATTAGCTGGTTCTTTGGCTAATGATGAGCCAAATGGCCAAAGCAAAAAAAGGCAACAAACTTTCAAGGTCTCAAACATAAAGATTTTATTAATTAAGCGGCTTTTTATGTGTCCGAATTAAATAATAAATAAATAACATTAAAAGCAACTTCAAATAAAAATGAACAGAAAATTTATGACATTTTTAACATAAGTTAATTAAAGAAAGAATTTTTAGCTACTATTAAGGGAAAAACTAAGTTTGAAGAAAATTTAAATTAATGAAATTTTTGGGTTTTAATTGAATAATTTTATAATTTAACCCAACAAAAGAATTTTAATTGAATTTCATTATCAATATCAGTTAATAAGTTTAAAAGCCTTGAGTTATGCCAGGAATTTAATTACAATTAAATTTTCTCTTTTAGGATTTTATCTCTAAACTCATGTTTCTTGCTTTAATTAGTTTCAAGTTATTTTCTGTGTGTTTCTTATTAATCGCCTATTTATATGCATTAGCTGTTCTCATTGTTCTCCTGGCAAAGTTGTTATTTAAGTGTAGCTAAGCAACACCTGAAAGTATGCATCAGTTTATTGTCTCTACTGCAATTTTAATGATTTTATATAAAATACTTAAGTTATTATATATAAAACCACCTGTTTATTATGACTGGCATTAATTTGCATGTTGTTATGTGTGAGCAGTTAATAAGGATAAGATTATCGGGTAACCGAGACTGTCTTGGAAATAAGGAGAAAGAGATATATTGCATTTAATTGGAATTGATAGGAATTTAAAGGGATTATTAAAATAAGAATTTTAAAATTGTTATATAGCCCAGATCCAAGACTGAATACTATACAAACGATTATAGTACAGATACATGATTATAGGCTAGACACTTAGCTATAGACCAGACGCTCGACTTAAATCTAGAATTGCAACTATAGCCTAACACTCAGCTAAAGTTTAGAGCCTCAACTATAGTCCAGCTATTCGACACAATTTTACGCATTTGACTTTAGTCATCTTTCCTATAGTCTATACACTCGATTCTATTCTAGACGCCACTTTATAGTTTTGATACTTAATTATAGTATAAACATTTTATTATAGTTCAGACACTCTATTTTATTATTTAATATAAACTTTAGTATAGACACTCGATTTGACTAGATACACTTCTATAGTCTAGACAGTTGACTACAGTTTAGACCTTAGACTATAGTTTAGATCGTTCACTTGAGACTCTCAACTACAGTTTAGACACTTGACTATAGATTAGACGTTCGACTATCGATTAAGCACTCGACCATAGTTGAGACACTCGACTATAGGTTAGACACTCGACTTAAGTTTAAATACTCGACTTTAGTTTAAAAGCTCGACTATAGTTTAGACACCCGACTATAGTTTAGACATTCGTCTATTGTTGAGACACTCGACTGTAGCTTAGACACTAGACTATAGCTAAGACACTAGACTATAGTTGAGGCATTCGACTGTAACCGACTATAGTTCAGACACTCGACTATAATTTAAGTGCTCGACTATAGTTTAGACACTCGACTATAGTTAAGACACTCGACTGTAGTTTAAACTCTCGATTATAATTTAAACACTTGACGATAGTTAAGACATTCGACATTAGTTTAAAAGCTCAAATATAGTTAAGACCTCGACTATAGTTGAGACGTAAGACTATAGTTTAGACCCTAGTCCATAGTTTTAAAACTCGTCTATAGTTTATACACTAGACTATAGTTTAGATACTCGACTATAGCTAAGACACTAGACTATAGTTTAAATATTCGACTATAGTTAAGACACTCGACTGTAGTCTAAACCTTTGACTACAGCTTAGACGCTCGACTATAGCTTAGACACTCGACTGTAATTTAGGCACTAGACTATAGTTTAAATACTCAACTATAGTTGAGACACTTGACTATAGTTCAGACACTTGACTATAGTTTAGACACTCGACTGTAGCTTAGACACTCGATTTTAGCTTAGACACTCGACTATTTTATATTTTAGATCCTCGACTATAGTTTTAATACTTGACTATAGTTTAGACGCTAGACTATAGCTTAAACACTCGACTATAGTTAAAACAATAGACTATATATAGTTGAGACACTAGACTATAGTTGATAAACTTGACTTGGTTTAAACACTCTACTATAGTTTAGACCCTCGACTATAGCTTAGACACTCGACTATAGTTTAAATACTCGACTATACTTGGGACACCTGACTATAGTTTAGACACTCGACAATATTTGAGACACTCGGCTATAGTTTAAACACTCGACCATAGTTTAGACACTCGACTATAGTTTAGAGCCTTGACTATAGTTTAAATACTTGACTATAATTTAGACACTCGACTATTGTTTAAACACTCGACTATAGTTTTAATACTAGACTATAGTTGAGATACTCGACTATAGTTGATACACTCGACTTGGTTTAAACACTCGACTATAGATTAGACCCTCGACTATAACTTAGACACCCGACTATAGTTTAAATACTCGACTATAATTGAGACACTTGACTATAGTTGAGACACTTAACTATAGTTTAAGCACTCGACCATAGTTTAGACACTCGACTATAGTCTAGACGCTCGACTATAGTTTAGAGCCTTGACTATAGTTTAAATACTTGACTATAATTGAGACACACGACTATTGTTTAAACACTCGACTATAGTTTTAACACTAGACTATAGTTGAGATACTCAACTATAGTTGATACACTCGACTTGGTTTAAACACTCGACTATAGTTTAGACCCTCGACTATAACTTAGACACCCGACTATAGTTTAAATACTCGACTATAATTGAGACGCTTCACTATAGTTGAGACACTTAACTATATCTTAAACAATCGACCATAGTTTAGACACTCGGCTATAGTCTAGACGCTCGACTATAGCTTAGAGCCTTGACTATAGTTTAAATACTTGAGTATAGTTTAAACACTCGACTATTGTTTAAACACTCGACTATAGTTTTAACACTAGACTATAGTTGAGACTCTCGAATATACGACTATACTCGTAGTTGATACACTCGACTTGGTTTAAACACTCGACTATAGTTTAGACCTCGACTTTAGCTTAGACACCCGACTATAGTTTAAATATTCGACTATAGTTGAGACACTCGACTATAGTTTAGACACTCGACTATAGGTTAAACACTCGACTATAGTTAAAACGCTTGACTATAATCCAGACACTAGACCATAGTTTAGACACTCGACTATAGTTTAGGCACTCGGCTATAGTTTAAGCACTCGATTATAGCTTAGACACTCGACTACATTTTAGTCACTCGACTAAAGTGTAGTCACTTGACTTTAGTTGAGACTCTCGACAATAGTTTAGACACTCAATTATAGCTGAAATACTTGATTATAGTTTAGACATTCGACTTTAGTCTAAATATTTATTTGAATTGTAGAACTAATACTACAGTGTCATGAGTCAGTCTCGAATAAGTCTGTCTTTACCAAAATCTGTTGAGACTATAGTATAACTCAGTTACAGTCTGTCTCGCCTACATTGTGTATCGACTATAAAGTGTCTCGACTATAGTCTGCCTCATTTGTGTAATGTTTCCACTTTATTTTGTCTTGATTATGTCTGTCTCTTCCCAATTTTGGTTTCACTTTCCTTTATTAGTTCCAAGAAATTAAAATACTTGCTTAAATTTTCATTCCTTTTTATTAAGAACATTATTAAATGTTTGTTAAAAAAAGCATAAATAACAGCTTAAAATTCAGTTGCCCAAAGAAACGACCTTGAAATATTTGCTCGGTTACCGTTTGGCTCCCTCGCAAGCAAATAAAAAACTCGTTTAAAGTCTTTTGCATACTTTTGGGGTACTCAATATAAATTTTTTACTTTAATACTAAGAAGAAGAGAAGATTGGTTTTATCCTCTGGAGTAGATGTAAAAAATAAATATGCATTCAGGAGATAACTATAGAAGCAAAGAAATGCTGGAAGATAATACTCAAAAGTGTGGCTGCTGTCTCCCAGGCAAAAAGTGTTGCCTAATGTAAGGCTGAGTAGGTTTTTGTGCTTGAGACGGCTGGAATTTGTTTAGTATTTTCTTTTTGCGAGAATTTCATTTTCTTTACAGTTGAATAATTTTTTTTTATTTTGAAGAATTCGTATGATTGCGACTTCTTGTTGTTATCTCCAGAGTTAAAGTTATTTACCAAATAAATTACATGTCTTTCAGTTTCATACTCGTTAGGTTAAGGTAAGTTCATATGTTCGTTTAAAAGAAAAGTGTCATTGAATTTTTGCTGAAAATTTATTTAAATTTATGTAAATAAATATTAAGAGAAATTGACTTGAGCCGAAAGTTTTTGTGTGCATTCCTTTTAATATTAAATAAAATGAAAAATTTTACGCTAAAAGGTTTTGGTTATATATTAAGTTTATTGTTCAGAGCCTAAAAGCCTACTATACAAAAAAATGGCTTCTTGGGGTTTGTTTTGTAATAATCCTCATTGTTCATTGTTCCTTTAAATCAAATAAAATCCATTGGTGTTATTAATATTATTATCATTTGAATACAATAGTATATTGTCAGAGGGATAATCATTTTAAACACCTAAAAATCCCTTAAAGAAATCATTTGTTCTTTCATTTTTCCTAATATTTTTATTGTATATATTAGTCTAATATCCAATATGAATTTTACGTTTAATAAACACGTGTCTCAGTAAATACATTAACAGCCTAAATACATAAATAGGCATTTATTCATATTTAAATACTTGAAATATTTCCTTGTTTAAGAATTCTTAAGCATTTCTTGCCTGAAAGTATGTATTTTATTTGTTCTGTTTTTTTGGTGAGGGGGACAAATTACAACATTACAATTCTGTTGCATACTTCTAGGCGGCTTGTCATTGTACTTTATTGAATTCATGTAGTGATTTTGTCGGTTTTTTTCTTCTTTTTTTCGAGAGCTCGTGTAAAGTAACAGCTGCTGGTGTTTGGTTAAGAATAATAGGTAAAATACAAGGAAAATCGACGGGATAAAATCATAGGAAGGAAATAAGCACCGTTTCTCAGATAGCAAAGAAGAAAAACTGCATAAGAAAGAGTCTCCATTAGAAAAATACTATAGTAGAGACATATGTAGGGTTTATATAACTCAAGCGCCTGACGATTGAGTGAAATTTACATGTGTTTTGTTATTGTAGCAAAAACAAAATACATGTAAATTTCACTCAATCGTCAGACGCTTGAGTTATATAAACCCCAAAATAGTATAGAAAAAAAGACATCTTAAAGAAAAAAATTCTTTTGGAAAATTTTTCTATAGAAAAAATTTATTTAAAAAAATTTTTTTTATAGAAAACTGTTTTTAGAAAAATTTTCTATAGAAAAACTATTTTTAAAAAATTATTTTTTTATAAAATTTTTCTATAGAAAAAATTTAATTAAGAGAATTTTTCTATAGAAACAATTTCATTAAGAGAATTTTTCTATAGAAAAAATTTCATTAAGAGAATTTTTCTATAGAAAAAATTTCATTAAAAAAAATTTTCTATAGAAAAAATTTTATTAGGGAAATTTTTCTATAGAAAAAATTTCATTAAGAAAATTTTTCTATAGAAAAAAATTTCATAAAAAATTTTTCTATCGAAAAAATTTCTTTTAGAAAATCTTTCAATAGAAAAAATTTCATTAAAAAAACTTTTCTATTAAAAAAAATTCATTAAGAAAATTTTTATATCGAAGAAATTTCTTTTTGAAAAATTTTCTATAAAAAATTTTCAGAAAGAAAATTTTACTACAGTAAAAAATTTATAGTGAAAATTTATCTATAGAAAAAATTCACAATGAAAATTTTTCTATAGAAAAAATTTCGTAAAGAAAATTTTTTATAGAAAAAATATCTTAGAAAATTTTTCTATAGAAAAAATTTCTTAGAAAATTTTTCTATAAAAAAATTTCTTTTAGAAAATTTTTCTCTAGAAAAAATTTCTTTAAGAAAATTTTTCTATAGAAAAAATTTCTTTAAGAAAATTTTTCTATAGAAAAAAATTCATTAAGAAAATTTTTGTATAAAAAATATTTCATTAAGAAAATTTTTCTATAATAAAAAAAATTCTTTAAAAAATGTTTCTCTAGAAAAAATTTCTTTAAGAAAATTTTTCTCTAGAAATATTTCTTTAAGAAAATTTTTCTATAAAAAAAAATTTTATTAAGAAAATTTTTCTATAGAAAAAAATTCGTTAAGAAAATTTCTCTATAGAAAACGTTTCATTAAAAAATTTTTCTATAGAAAAAAATTCATTAAGAAAATTTTTCTGTTGAGAAAATTTCCTTAAGAAAATTTTTCTATAGAAACAATTTCATTAAGAAAATTTTTCTATAGAAAAATTTCATAAAGAAAATTTTTCTACAGAAAAAATTTCATTAAGAAAATTTTTCTATAGAAAAAATTTCATTAAGAAAATTTTTCTATAGAAAAAATTTCATTAAGAAAATTTTTCTATAGAAAAAATTTCATTAAGAAAATTTTTCTATAGAAAAAATTTCATTAAAAAAATTCGTTAAGAAAATTTTTCTATAGAAAAAATTTCATTAAGAAAATTTTTCTATAGAAAAAAATTCATTAAGAAAATATTTGTATAGAAAAAATTTCATTAAGAAAATTTTTTCTATAGAAAAAATTTCATTAAAAAAATTCATTAAGAAAATTTTTCTATAGAAAAAATTTCATTAAGAAAATTTTTCTATAGAAAAACATTCATTAAGAAAATATTTGTATAGAAAAAATTTCATTAAGAAAATTTTTTCTATAGAAAAAATTTCATTAGGAAAATTTTTTCTATAGAAAAAATATCATTAAGAAAATTTTTCTATAGAAAAAATTTCATTAAGAAAATTTTTCTATAGAAAAAATTTCATTAAGAAAATTTTTCTATAGAAAAAATTTCATTAAGAAAATTTTTCTATAGAAAAAATTTCATTAAAAAATTTTCGATAGAAAATATTTCATTAAGAAAATTTTTCTATAGAAAAAATTTCATTAAGAAAATTTTTCTATAGAAAAAAATTCATTAAGAAAATTTTTCTATAGAAAAATTTTATTAAGAAAATTTTTCTATAGAAAAAATTTCATTAAGAAAATTTTTCTATAGAAAAAATTTCTTTGAGAAAATTTTTCTATAGAAAAAATTTCTTTTAGAAAATTTTTCTCTATAAAAAATTTCTTTTAGAAAATTTTTCTCTAGAAAAAATTTCTTTTAGAAAATTTTTCTAAAGAAAAAATTTTTTTTAGGAAACTTTTCTAAAGAAATAATTTCTTTTAGGTAATTTTTCTAAAGAAAAAATTTCTTTAGATAATTTTTCTAAACAAAAAATTTCCTTAGGAAAATTTTTCTATGAAAAAAATTTCTTTTAGAAAATTTTTCTGTAAAAAAAATTAACATTTTTATAAAGAAAATTTTTTCTAGAGAAAAAATTTCTTTTAGAAAATTTTTCTAGAGAAGAAATTTCTTTTAGAAAATTTTTGTATAGAAAAAATTTCGTGTAGAAAATTTCTCTTTAGAAAAAATATCTTGTTGAAAATTTTTCTATAGAAAAAATATCTGCTAGAAAATTTTGCTACAGAAAAAAAAAATCATAAAGAAATTTTTCTATAGGAGAAACTTCATAAAGTAAATTTTTCTATAGAAAATTTTTCTAAAAAAATTTTTTTCTATAAAAAAAATTTCTAAAAGAAAAAAATTGTTCTAAAGAAAATTTTTCTGAGATAAATTTTTTCTATAGAAAAATTTTCTAACAGAAAAAAATTTTCAAGAAAAAATTTCTATTAGAAAATTTTTCTATAGAAAAAATTTCTATAGAAAAATTTTTTTTAGAACAATTTTTTATAGAAAAAATTTTTTTAGAAAATTTTTCTATAGAAATAATTCTTTTAATTTTTTTTTATAGAAAAAACTTTTCTATATTTAAAATTTCATTAATAAAATTTTTATATAGAAAAAAATTTCATTAATAGAATTTCTCTATAGAAAAAAATTTTCCTAAAGAAAAAATTTTATTTACAAAAAATTTATTTTAGAAAATTTTTCTGTAGAAAAATGTTCTTAATGAAATTTTTTCTATAGAAAAATTTTCTTAATGAAATTTTTTCTATAGAAAAAATTTCTTTTAGAAAAGTTTTATGTAGGAAAATTTTGCTTAAAAATTTTTTTTTTAGAAAATTGTTGTCTAGGATTTTTTCCTAGAGAACAGGAAAATTTTTTTCCAGAAAAAATTTCTTTTCAAAAATTTTTCTCTAGAAAATTTTTTTTTTGGAAATTTTGTCAATACTTCGTTTAGAAAATTTTTCTCTAGAAAAAATTTTTTTAAAAATTTATTCATTAAAAAAATTTCTTTGAGAAAATTTTTCTCCATAAAAAATTTCTTTTAGAAATTTTTTATTTAGAAAATTTTTCTCGAGAAAAAATTTTTGTCTGCAAAAAATTTTTTTAAGAATTTTTTTTTAGAATTTTTTTTTAGAAAAAAATTCATTAAGAAATTTTATTTTTATTGTACAACAAATTTTTCTATGGAAAAAATTTAATTTAAAAAATTTTTCCTTAGAAAAATTTTATTTGTAAAATTTCCTATAAAAAATTTTTTTATACAAAAAATTTTATCTTGAAGTTGTTTCTAAAGAAAGAAATTAATGGAAAAATTTGTATATAGAAAATTTTTCTATACAAAAAATTGATAAAATTCTTTAATACAAAAAATAGAAACAATTTTCTATGCAAAAAATTTGATTTCTATAGAAAAAATATCATTTAGAAAATTTTTCTATACAAAAAATTTCATTCATAAAATTTTTTATTCAAAAATTTTATCTGGAAAATATTTCTATGGTCTATGCTCTGGCTATAGTCAAGGCACTCGAGTATAGTCAAGACACAATTGAAGCCTATATATAATATTTAAATACTGAGGCTCAAGTAACGGCTGTAAACTTGACTGTGGAGTTGATTCTGGTCACTTGACTAATGTTAATACACTCTATTTTTTCTGTGATTCTCGACTACAGGTTAAAAAGTTATAGTCGAGAGACTGATTATATTCAGAAACTGCCTGTAGTCGAGTCACTAATTATAGTCAAATATAAGTCAAGACACTGACTACAGTGGAAACAATGCCGGCAGTCGAGGTACTGGCTATATTCTGGCAATTACAATAGTAGCATTACAAACTGTAGTCAAGACTCTGGTAGAAGTCGAGTCAAGGGTAATAGTCGAGACTCTGGCTGTAGTCGAGACACGAATAATAGTTGAGACACTGACTATAGTCGAGACATTTACTATAATCGAGATTCTGACCGTAGCCAAGACAAACACAAGTTTTTTATGCTTTTAAATGGGAAACTGTGTATTGTTCGTTGAAAGCTAATATTTTTCTATTTAAATCCTCTTCTTTATTGAATATTAAACTGGATTATGGTATTTAAATATTCATTGACTAGTTGCTAATAAAACGAATTATTGTATAATAAAAAATCTGTTCAATATTAAAAAGATTATGCAATGAGAAGCCTAGAAGTAGGCAGTTATTCTTAGAATCTCAAATTTTGCAAGAAAAAATTACAAAAGAGGAGGAGACAATTTTTGATATTTAAAGAAGCTTTAACTTAAGAACTTCTTAAGTTAAAAAAATTAACAAAAATTGGCTTAAAAATATTTATAATTTTATTTACAACAAAATAATACAAGTAGATATTTTACCAATAATTATACAAATTATATTTACAAACTAAAATTCAAATTAAACCTTTTAGATACTAAGAGCTTATAATTAAACCACCTCTAACCTTAATTTACAAATTACTTAAGATTTTAATTTTTCTTATCATAAACTTAAAAATTATCTTCAAAAAACAGTCACTAGATTTTCAAAATAAAAATTTTCTATTTACATTTTTCATCGACTCTTCAGTTCACGACTATTTCCGAAATATGATCTTAAGCAGCCGTATAACGGGTGCCTCGAATAACACCGAAATGAAAAAGGCCACTATGAAAGAGATCACAGCATTGCCCAGGAAAATGGTCACAATAAAGACATTACTCAGATGAATGGTACCATCCATGCGATAGGCTGTGATCAGCATAATGACAGGATGGATCAGATAGGCACAATAGGTGAGTCTGGACAAGGGCCACAGACAGCGATAGGAGAGTATACGATTCATGGTGGGCGACAGATCCCAACAGCAGGATAAAACCACCCATATCAGGCCGAGACCGAAGGCTGTAAGTAAAAATAATTAAATGGGAAATTTTATTTAAATAGAACCCCCTACTTACCCGTATGACCTATGCTCACATAGAAGGCTGTATTGATCTCATTCAGTTCTCCCTCCCACACCCCAAAAATTATGAGGCAAATCAAGCCAATACTAGCCAGCCAAAGTAAATTATTAACCCTTTGGGATATTTTGGGCGGGGTGCGTACTTTGAAAATTATATAGCCCGCCAACATGCCTGAAATAAGAAGACACATATTCGTTATCTATATTAATATAATTTAGATAGAACTTACCCATTATATAGGGCCCGACCCTTTGCCAGGGTTTGTCATATAGAAAATCGAATGATTCGAAGGGTTTAGATACTTTATGGGTGTAATGATGTCTCAAGGAGATAACTCCTGAAATGCCCCACGATGATACCAGAAAGGTACAAATGGTAAGGATAATGGTTTTGAAATGTCTGAAAAAAGAAAATATTAAGAAAATTAAAAATATTTGAGAAAAATTTTCTATAAAAAATATTTTCCTTGAACTTCCTATAAACATTTTTTCTATAGAAAAATTTTCTATAAGAAATTTTTTCTGAAGAAAAATTTTTTATAAGAATGTTATTGTAGAGAAAAATTTTTTAAAAGAAGTTTTTTCTATAGAAAAATTTGCTGTAAGAAGTTTTTTCTGTAGAAAAATTTTCTATAAGAAGATTTTCTATAGAAAAATTTCCTATTAGAAATTTTTTCTAGAAAATAAAATATTTTTATAAAATTTTTTTTAGAGAAAAATTTTCTCTAGATAAAAATTTTCTATTAAAAATTTTTTCTCTAGAGAAAAATTTTCTAGAAAAAATTTTTTCTCTATAGAAAAATTTTCTATAAGAAATTTTTTTGCAAAATTTTTTTTTAATTTTCTATATGAAATTTTTCTCTAGAAAAAAATGTTCTATATGAAATTTTTTCTATAAAAAAAATTTCTATTAAAATTTTTTCTATAAAAATATTTTCTATAAGAAATTTTTTCTAAAAATTTTTATTAGAAATTTTCTCTAGAGAAAAATTTTCATAAGAATTTTTATCTAGTAAAAAATTTTCTATAAAAAAATTTTTCTACAGAAAAATTTTCTATAAGAAATTTTTTGTAGAGAAAAATTTTTTCTACAGAAAAATCTTCTATAAGAAATTTTTCTCTACAGAAAAATTTTCTATAAAAAATTTTTCTAGAGAAAAATTTTTTATAAGAAATTTTTTGTATAAAAAATTTTTTTTTATAAAAAATTTTTTCTAAAAGAAGAAATTTTTCTCTAGAGAAAAATTTTCTATATGAAATTTTTTTTATAGAACAATTTTCTATAAGAACTTTTTCTTATAGAAACATTTTCTATAAAAAATTTCTTATAGGAAATTTTTCTATAGAAAAAATTTCTTATAGAAAATTTTTCTATAGAAAAAATTTCAAATAGAACATTTTTGTATAGAAAAAAATTCTTATAGAACATTTTTCTATAGAAAAAATTTCTTATAGAAAATTTTTCTTTAAAAAAAAAGAATCATATAGAAATTTATGCTATAAAAAAATTTTCTTAAAGAAAATTTTTCTATAGAAAAAATTTATTTCAAAAAATGTTTCTCTAGAAAAATTTATTTCAAAAAATGTTTCTCTAGAAAAATTTCTTAAAGACAATTTTTCTAAAGATAAAATTTCTTATAGAAAATTTTTCTATAGAAAAAATTTCTTATAGAAAATTTTTCTTATAGAAAACTTTTCTATAGAAAAACTTCTTATAGAAAATTATTCTATAGAAAAAATTCTCATAAGAAATTTTTCTCTACAAAAAATTTCTTATAGAAAATTTTTCTATAGGAAAAATTTCTTATAGGAAATTTTTCTATAGAATAATTTTCTTATAGGAAATTTTTCTCTAGAAAAAATTTCTTATAGAAAATTTTTCTCTGGAAAAAATTTCTTATAGAAAATTTTTCTCTAGAAAAAATTTCTTATAGAAAATTTTCTCCAGAAAAAAATTCTTAAAGAAAATTTTTACTATAGAAAAAATTTCTTATAGAAAATTTTTCTATAGCAAAAATTTCTTATAGGAAATTTTTCTCTAGAAAAAATTTCTTATAGAAAATTTTCTATAGAAAATTTTTCTCTAGAAAAAATTTCTTATAGAAAATTTTCTATAGAAAATTTTTCTCTAGAAAAAATTTCTTATAGAAAATTTTTCTCCAGAAAAAATTTCTTATAAAAAATTTTTCTATAGAAAAAAAAATTTCTTATAAAAAATTTTTCTCTAGAAAAAATTTTTTAAAGAAAATTTTTCTCTAGAAAAAATTTCTTAAGGAAAATTTTTCTCTAGAAAAAATTTCTTATAGAGAATTTTTCTATAGAAAAAATTTCTTATATAAAATTTTTTCTATTTCTATTTTTTGTCCTAGTTTTTTTTGCAGCTTCTAGATATGTATTCTAGGCGAGATTCTGACTTTAGTCTAGATATTGACTTGGTCGAGATTTAGTTGAGATACTGTTTATAGTCGAGTTGATGATTGTAGTCGAGACATTGAAAAAAGTCGAGACTTTGGGTATAGTCGAGACACTGACTACAGTTTAGATATTGACTTTAGTCTAGACATCCAATGTTGTCGATACACTGACAATAGTCGAAACTCTGACTATAGGCGAGACACTGACTTTAGACAAGATGTTTCTATAATAGAAATACTGTGAATAGTCAAGACACATACTTTAGTCGAGACATATAATTCAAACTCTATCTATAGTAGAGACACAAACAAATATTAAAAATGTTCTTGAAACCGTTCTAGAACTTTTTCTGCTTTTTTTTGAGGAATTTTAAACTTTGTTTTATAACTATTTATTACTATTATTTATTTTTATTCTCAAGGGGAGTAAGAAGTTTGTTTTCCCCTCCTCTTACCTGGTTGAGAGTATTAATAAAACCGTGGCCATTATATAAAACTGCATATCATTGGCCATGTACCAGCTCCATATCATGCAGATTTCATTTAATGGATAAAAGTTATTTATATACAAAATGTTACGCCACCAATATTTGCTGCAGGTGTTTGGCCACACAGTGGGCTGGAAGACTGAGCCATCAAAGGTTTGTCTGGTAAAGAAATTAAAGAGATTTGTTATTTTGTATATAGAAAATTTTAAAAGAAGTTGGGTGGAATTTTTTAAGATGTGGGAATTTTACTTTTTGATTTTTCTTGACCCACTGTGAATTTGTAAATAAACCACTATCAATAACATATCATCAGCTTGTTCTCTGTTTGCACTAACCTCAAGGCAAAATCATTGAAAAATATCACAAACAAATATGCCGGAGTTAAGCGAATATAGCGATAGACCACCAAAACGACTGTATCCAAAAAACTCTTCTTCATGTATTTGCTGGAATCCTCTGCATCCTTCTTCAGGCTCTTCAAAAACAATAGAGTCACCAAAAAGCCACTTATAAAGAAAAATGTATCAACGGAAAATGTAGCATTGCCAACAATTTGATAAAAAGGAGAACGTTCGACCATGATGCGAATAAACTGAAGGAAACGGAAGAAAACGAAATAAAATTGAAAATAAAAAATCATAAAAATAGATATAAGGAAAGACAGAAAAAAAAATTTACTAGAAAAATTTAAAAATAGAAATCCGTTTTCCCTACAAACTCACAGCCAAAAAAGCTCAGTTTTTTGTTGCCAACAAACGTCAAAAGGATATACGGTTTGTTTGTGTATTTTGTAAAGGAAATGCCAGGATATCTATTTCTACCCACAAAATATGGGAAAAAAAGAAAAAGAAAATTCATTTTATTTGATATTTACCCGATTTTCTCCAATATTAAACATTTGCAAATATGTATGCACCATTATTGTCCATAAAACGGAGATGACGCGTAAACCATGTACACAGGATGTTTGTGTCTGTTCAAGGAAAAGGACGAAACACACAAAAAAAAATCAAATGGAAGAAATTAATCTCTTGGAAGTAAAAATAATTGATATAAGAGATAAATGCTAAAAATATATAAAAAAAATACATTTAGGTGTGGGAAACTACAAACTAGATAAATTAAGTGCTAAAAGTAATTGCAGGAATGGGTATAATCAAGTGGCGAAATAACCATAAAAAAGGTCAGGAAAGGTCAAAATATCTCTAATGATACAACAGATTAAAATGAACTAAAAAAGGAAATAAGGAATTAAATTGAACTTGAATTTAGTCAAGAGAACGAGAAAGGAATTAAAAAAAAAATTTCTAAAGAAAAAATTTCTTAAAGAAAATTTTACTATAGAAAAAACTTTCATAAAGAAAATTTTCCTAAAGAACATTTTTCTATAGAAAAAATTTCTTAAAGAAAAATTTTCCTAATTTTTAAATTTCTCTAAAAGAAAATTTTTCTTAAACAAAAAATTTTTTAAAGAAAATTTTTCTTAAAGAAAAAATTTCTTAAATAATAAATTTCTTAAAGAATAAATTTCTTAAAGAAAATATTTCTAAAAGAACTTACTTAAAGAAAAAATTCTTAAAGAAAATTTTTCTTCAAAAAAAATTCTCAAAGAAAAAATTTCTTAAAGAAAATTTTTCTTAAACAAAAAATTTCTTAAAGAAAATATTTTTTTAAGAAATTTTTCTATAAAAAAAATTTCTTTAAGAAAATGTTTCTATAGAAAAAATTTCTTAAAGAAAATTTTTCTATAAAAAAAATTTCTTAAAGAAATTTTTTTTTAAAGAAAATTTTTCTTAAAGAAAAAATTTCTAAAGAATATTTTTCTATTGAAAAAAATGTTTAATGAAAATTTTTCTTATAGAAACAATTTCTTAAAGAAAATTTTTCTTAAAGAAAAAATTACTTAAACAAAATTTTCTTAAAGAAAATTGTTCTTACAGAAAAAATTTCTTAAAGAAAATTTTTCTTAAAGAAAAAATTTCTAAAGAATATTTTTCTATTGAAAAAAATGTTTAATGAAAATTTTTCTTATAGAAACAATTTCTTAAAGAAAATTTTTCTTAAAGAAAAAATTACTTAAACAAAATTTTCTTAAAGAAAATTGTTCTTACAGAAAAAATTTCTTAAAGAAAATTTTTCTTTAAGAAAATTTTCTTAAAGAAAAAATTTCTTAAAGAAATAATTTCTTAAAAAAGAATTTTCTTAAAAAAAGTTTTTTTTAAGAAAATTTTTCTTAAAAAAAAATTTCTTAAAGAAAATTTTTCTTAAACAAAAAATTCCTTAAAAAAATTTTTCTTGAAGAAAAATTTTCTTAAAGAAAATTTTTCTATAGAAAAAACTTTTTAAAGAAACTTTTTCTATAGAAAAAATTTCTTAAAGAAAATTTTCTTTAAAGAAAAAATAACTTTAAGAAAAAAATTTCTTAAATAAAATTTTTCTTAAAGAAATAATTTCTTAAAAAAAATTTTTCTTAATGAAAAAATTTCTTAAATAAATTTTTTCTTAAAGAAAAAAATTTTTGTAAAGAATTTCTTAAATAAAATTAAAAAAAAAAAAATCTTAAAGAAAATTTTTCCGAAGAAAAATTTCTTAAAGAAATTTTTTTTAAAGAAAAAATTTCTTAAAGAAAATTGTTCAATAGAAAAAAATTTTATAGAGAATTTTTTAATAGAAAAAATATCCTTAAGAAACATTTTCTTAATTAAATTTTTTCTATAGAAAACTTTTCTTTAAGAAATTTTTTCTATAGAAAAATTTTCTTTAAGAATTTTTTTCTATAGAAAAAAAAATTTATAGAAAAATTGTCTTAAAAAAATTTTCTATAGAAAAATTGTCTTAAGAAAATTTTTCTATAGAAAAATTGTCTTAAAGAAAATTTTTCTATAGAAAAATTGTCTTAAAGAAAATGTTTCTATAGAAAAATTGTCTTAAAGAAAATGTTTTTATAGAAAAATTGTCTTAAAGAAAATTTTTCTATAGAAAAATTTTTCTATAGAAAAAATTTCTTAAAGAAAATTTTTCTTAACGAAAATTTTTCCATTGAAAAAATTTCTTAAAAAAAATTTTTCTATAGAAAAAATTTCTTAAAGAAAATTCTTCTATAGAAAAAATTTCTTAAAGAAAATTTTTCTATAGAAAAAATTTCTTAAAGAAAATTTTTCTATAGAAAAAATTTCTTAAAGAAAATTTTTCTATAGAAAAAATTTCTTAAAGAAAATTTTTCTATAGAAAAAATTTCTTAAAGAAAATTTTTCTATAGAAAAAATTTCTTAAAGAAAATTTTTCTATAGAAAAAATTTCTTAAAGAAAATTTTTCTATAAAAAAAATTTCTTAAAGAAATTTTTTCTATAGAAAAAATTTTCTTAAAGAAATTTTTTCTATAGAAAAATTTTCTTAAAGGCCATTTTTATAAAGAAAAAATTTCTGAAAAAAATTTTTCTACAGAAAAAAATGTATAAAGAAAATTTTTTTATAGAAAAAAATTCTTTTTCTATAGAAAAAACTTCCTAAAAAATTTTTCTATAGAAAAAATTTCTTTCTTTTTCTATAAAAAATTTTCTTTAAAAAAATTTTCTATTAAAAAAATTTCTAAAAAAAGTTTTCTGTAGAAACAAATTCTTAAAGAAAATTTTTCCAAAAATAAAATTCTTAAAGAAAAGTTTTCTTTAGAAAAAATTTTTTAAAGAAATTTTTTCGTATAGTAAAAATTTCTCAAAGAAAGTTTTTCTATAGAAAAAATTTCATTAGGAATTTTTTTTTTTAGAAAAAATTACATTAACAGTCTTTTCTGCGGAAAAACTTTTATATAGTTGGATCCCATAATGGATCTAGGTTAAAACTAGCCTAAACGGGAACCTGATTTTGATGTATTCCTTACCTCCTTTTGCTGATCTATACTCATTATATTGCTGGCGTTAGTCTGAAATGCAAAGCACAGCAAAAGTTGTTCATGAAGACCTGGAAATAGCAAAAAGTATTATTGACTATGGCTTTTTCTATCTCTGATTTCTACTCACCCAGTGATTTCTTGGCCTCATAGGTCGCCGGGGCACCCGCATTACTTTGTGTTTCTATGTGATACTCCACATCCTGGGCATGACTTGAACAAACATTTCCATTGCCATTAATATCTGTGGGTATATGATATTGCGTCTGGGAAGCTGAAGACTTCTTACCATTGACCTCGTCTTCCACCTCCACTACATTGTTATTATCACTAAGATTGGACATCTGATAGACCTCAAAGGTTTTACCATTATCATTGGAAATATGATGTATAACAGGGGTCTCTAGTTTGGAGCCACTTATAACGGCTATGGGAGATTGTTGAGTTTGAAGAGTGGTAATTCTGGACTGAAACCAGGAGGCTGCCAGAACCAAGACAACTAGAGTCAGCAGGAAGCTGGCAAATATTTGAAATCTCAAGTCCCGCCAGTAGCTATAGATGCCAGGTACCGTGCGTACCCTTAAAATTTTCACCTGAGCCGGTTGTGTGTTATTAAGGCTATGAATCATTTGCCCATGCGGATCCATTTCCATGATATGCTGAACATCCAAAGCACTACACGACTTGGGTAAACACTCGCCTATTTGCAAATTAAATTGCAGTAACTCAGGCAAGGCCAAGTTAAAGCCTATTAAAGCTGTAAAGAATTCAAATTCAAAATGTTTACGCTTCTCTGGATCTAATTGACGATTAAGTTCGTAACAGTTTTGTTTTTGGCCCAACCATTTATCGTTGCCAAAGAATATTTGGCCTCTATAGCGACCAGATGAATCGTAGGCTGAAAAGAAGAGGAGACGAAAGGAAATGAAATATTAATCTTGTTTAATCGTGATTATTGTTTTTCCACTTCATTAGTTCAAATTTTCATAAGGAAAAGCGCTGGCATTTTGATGGAATCTAGTCAAGCATTTAAATTGTTTTTTAGCCCTGAAATGATTGACTAATTGACCATTAAATTTATTGTTTGTTGATGTATTTAGTCAAGATAATTGTGTAAATAGGATAATTCTTATACGAAAAATGATAGGTAGAGTTAGTTTAGTCATCAGGTTTGGATATGAACTCTAGTGTCTTTCATGGAAGTTAGCAAACAGCATATCTTTAGCTCCCTTAAACTATCCGAATCATATTAAAAAGCTCTTAAATTGACCAATATCTAGGTCGGCCAGTTTAATTGGGTCTCCGAAGATTTATTGTCTTCTACTATTCGACAGAGGGTAAAGTAACAGAAAAGTACAGAGAAGATTAGTTCTCATTATCGCCAGAACTTCCGCAAAAGTTATTGGTCGTTAACTTTACGAAACCTCGTGTCTTCCAATCAGAACGGACACAAGTAAGGAAAATTGTTGTCTCGTTAGTGAATCGTTTGTCTCGTTTGTGAACGTTATAATCTAAACAGGCCAGAAAGAGACGTGCAGCGAAATATTTTCTGGGCTCTCCAACTCTTAGCAACCTTCAGCCTAACCGTGTCTCTTTCGATCATGCAGAGAATATGTTTAGTAAACTCTTCCTCACTAGAACTATTCCAAAAGCCACTCATTGCAACCTTCAGCAGAACTGCGTGCCTTCAAATAATGTCCTGTACCGCTTGCCTTCCAATCAGAGGGTATCTTGATAGTGACAGTGATCAAAGATCTCATTTCCTATGTAAACGTGGCAGAGGAAGACATGCAAAGAAGATGGTATTTGGATTTGTCGAAACTTTGAACTTAACCACGTGCATTCCACTTACTCAGTGTCTTGTCATTTCGAGTTAATCATTCCAATCTTAAGCCAAACCGCGTATCTTCCAATGAGTCAGTGTTCCATCATGAGGAACAAGTGCAGAGAAAGATGAAGATATTTTTTCCTCAACCGCATTTGCAAAAGTAAATTGTCGAAACTTAGAGCCTATCCGGGTGCCTTCCAATCAAACTATGTCCTGTCATGATGTAGAGAGAAATGGAAAGAAGTGAAGACAATTTCTTCATATAAGCCGCCACCACAACAACTCCAAAAGTTACTCATTGCAGCCTTTAACAGAATTTCGTACCTTCAAATTACTCAGTGTCCTGTCATTTCAAGTGAACCATTCCAATCTTCAGCCTAACCTCGTGCCTTCCAATCAGATGATGTCTTGATGGTGACAATAATCCAAGATCTCGTTTCCTATGTAAACATGGCAGAGGAAGATATGCAAAGAAGATGCTGTTTGGATCTTTCCTCAAAATCATCCACAATAGTGAGTTATCGAAACTTTGAGCTTAACCACGTGCATTCCAATCAAACAATGTCCTGTCATGATGGAGAGGAGGAGAGAAATATATAATATATGGGGAAGATATGATATCACCTAATTGCTCCAAAAGTCACAAATTGCAACCTTCAGCAGAACTGCGTGCCTTCCGTCTTGTCATTCTAAATGAATCATTTTAATCTTTAGCCTAATAGCATCTCTTCCAATCAGACAGCGTCATGACAGATAGTTGTAAGGATGCATCGGGTCTTGATAGTAATCCGAGATCACTGTTCGTATCTAAACGTGGCGGAGATTGACATGCAAAGAAGTTCCTCATTGCAACCTTTAGCATTGCTACATGTCTTTCAATAAAACTTAGAGTCTTATCTTTCCCAGTTAATCATTCCAATTGAACCGCGTGCCTTCCAATCAGACAATGTTCTATCATGAGGAATTAGAGCAGAGAAAGATAAACATATTTTTAATCATAACGTCTTCAAAAGACACTCGTTGCAACTATCGGTTTAACTGATTACCTTCCAATCTTACAAAGTCCTTTCACAACTGACCCAATTGAAGATAGCAAAAGTTTCCTATCTAAACGGTGCAGAAAAATATGTCTAAAGAAGACATTTTATGGCCTCATCCTCCATTCCACAACTTTTTTCAAAGAAAATCGTCGAAACCGTCAACTTAACCGTGTTCTTACTTTTAGAATGTCTGAAATTGGGGACGTTTCAGTATATGCCGTTTTAAATGATGTTTGGTTTTGGTGGTAACCTTAGATTGCGAAGTTGCAGGCGTCCCTTTAACGAAACTCTATCTAAGAAAGATCTTTCCTGACATGCCTTAAGAAAGTCTCCAACTGCATGATTTTAAAGCTTGAATGATCATCCTCCTCCATCCACAACTTCTTCCAAGGTAAGTCGTCCGAACCTTTAGCTTGAACATACACTTACTCGTACAATGTCAGAAGTTAGATACCGCTTCCCTTTTAAGAACTTTTCTGGCATGCCTTGGGAGTCTTTGACTCCCAGTGGAGCATCTGGCCATACTTTCATATCGGACTCTATTGCAAGATGTTAGGCATACGTCATTCCATGAACAGCATTCCGCACTAATTGTCCTTATCCACGTTCTATCAGGTACACTAACACGACAGTCTCTTCTCTGTGGATTCCAGCGAAGAGCTTGTCGGGCACTGTTGGTATTTGGCTCTCGAAGCGTGTTGCCTATCCATCGCCATTTAGAGGAATGGATTTGGTTTGTCGCGTTAAGTAGTTCTTCATTTCTTATGCGGTTCGGATACCATATATTAGGGATTTGCCGTAAGCATTTATTTGCAAAGGGTTGCAGGCTCCTGTTATGGTATTTGTGCGTTTGCAAGTTTTGCAGCCATAATACAGTATCGAATTGACATACGAGTTGTATATTCGTAACTTGGTTGTTGTTGATATTTGCCGAGATTTCCAAATAGCTCGAATGATGCCAAATACAGATTTTGCCTAATTAATACGCGATTCAATATCCTCGTCTGTGACACCTTTTGCAAATACCAAACTCCCAAGATAGTTAAAGCCAAATACACATCCAATGACCTCGTTGACATAGTCTTGGCAAAATCTCGAGATATTCCCAACAATGTGTCGATATAATCTCGACAAAATCTATGTAGTCTCTATATGGTCTTGTCAAAGTGTCTTGACATAGTGTTGACTTAGTTCCGACAATGTGTTGACATAATCTTGACAAAGTCGGGATGTAGTCTCCACAATGTGTCGACATAATCTTGATAAAGTCGGGATGTAGTCTGCACAATGTGTCGACATATTCTCGACAATATTTTGGTGTAGTCTAAAAAAGTCAAAAGTTCAAATTCGTCAATAAAGTTTTGACTTAGACTCTACAAATTCTCGACATCAATAAGGTGTGGTCAAAATCTCGACAAAGTGTATTCTAGTCTTGTCAAAGTGTTGTCTTATTTTCATCAAAGTGACATATTCTCCACAATATGTTGACTTCGTCCAGATATCATCTTTATATAATCTCGACATATTATCGACAAAGTCTCTACAATGTTTTGACATAGTTTCCAAAAAGGGTTTGATAAAGTACCGGCAAATCTCCAAAAGTTTTTAAAGAGTTACGACAAATTCTGGACGTAATCTTGATAAAATCTCGATATGGTATCAGCACAATCTGCACAAAGTGTTGTCAAAGTCTCGATAGAGTGTAGTCTAGTCTTGTCAAAGTGTCTTGACAAAGTGTTGACTTAGTTTCGAAAAAGTATCGACATAATCTTCACAAAGGTGGATATAGTCTCCACATAGCCTAGTAACAGTCTCGAAATTCTCTCGACAATGTCTCGAATTATTCTCCACAATGTATTGACATAGTTCTGACAAAATCTTAATAAAGTCTTGGCAAAGTCTCGATATATTCCCGACGAATTATCAACAAAGTTTCGACAAAGTCTCGACAATGTTTTGACATAGTCTCCAAAAAGGTTTGACGAAGTACCGACATAATCAACAAAATCTCCAAAGGTCTTTATAGAGCTTCGACTTAGTTTGCATCGACGTAATCTTGGCGAAATCTCTATGTAGCTAGACTACATAGAGATTTCGCCAAGATTACGTCGATGCAAACTAAGTCGAAGCTCTATAAAGACCTTTGGAGATTTATCAAAGTGTTTTGACAAATTGTTGATTTAGTTCCGACAAAGTGTCGACATAATCATGACAAAGTCGGGATGTAAGTAGTCTCCGCAATGTGCCAACATAGTCTAGTAAAAATTTCGAGATTCTCTCGACAATGTCCCGACTTATTCTTCACGATGTGTTGACATAGTCCATACAAAATCTTGATATAGTCTCGACAAAATTTCAACATAGTTTCGACAATGTTTTGACATAGTCTCCAAAAAGGTTTGACGAAGTACCGACATAATCAACAAAATCTCCAAAAGTCTTTATAGAGCTTCGACTTAGTTTGTATAAATTCTCTACGTAATCTTGGCGAAATCTTTATAGTGTTCGATAAAATGTAGTCTAGTTTTATCAAAGTGTTTTGCAAATTGTTGATTTAGTTCCGACAAAGTGTCGACATAATCATGACAAAGTCGGGATATAAGAAGTCTCCACAATGTGCTAACATAGTCTAGTAAAAATCTCGAGATTCTCTCGACAATGTCCCGCCTTATTATTCACGATGTGTTGACATAGTCCATACAAAATCTTGATATAGTCTCGACATATTCTCGACAAAATTTCATTATAGTCTCGACAATGTTTTGGCATAGTCTCCAAAAAGGTTTGACAAAATACCGACATAGTATCGACAAATTCTTCTAAGATTTCTATAGAGTTTCGTCATAACTAGTCTCGACCAATTCCCGATATAATCTTAACAAAATCTCGATATGGTATCCGCACAGTCTCTGAAGTGTGGTCAAAGTCTCTATTAAGTGTGGACAAAGAGTTGTCATAGCCCCTACATAGTATCGACAAAGTGTAGATAAGGTCACGGCAAAGTCTCGACAAAGTGTAGATAAAGTAACGATAAAATTTCGTCTTAATATTAAATAAAAACAAAATAATTTCGACAAAATTTTGATATAGTCTTGACATAGTCTAGATAAGAGGTATAGGGCAACATTTCAGTTGTTATTGACCTGTTCGTTTCCCTGTTGTTGTCTTCCCTCTCCCTCCTTTTCTAATTTCCTTTGTTCTTCGTCCTTTTGATTTTGATGAATTTTTAAATATCGCTTTAAAATTTATGGCCTTAAAACTTTTCATTTACGAGTACAAATGTTGCTTGCAACATTCTGTCGAACTCACCACTTGATTGTCAATTTATTAATCAATTGGAAAACATGCATAATCATGTTTTATGGCTTTGGAGTGATAACAGAATTTTAAAAACTGTTTATGAGGAAAATATTAAGAGAAAACTGAAGGAAAATTGAGCAGCGAAAAGTAATGAAATATGACAAAAGGAAGGACTAGGGTTTGAGTATTAACCCTCTGAGACTGAAGTGTAGTCCAGCAGACGTCGAATGGTTTTGTTAGTTTTTCAAAACGAATCTTGGAAATATAAGCCATTGGATATACAAGATTTTTATGACATAAGTCGCAAAGGGTTAAGCTAAGGAAAAGGGGAAATTGAAAATTTGTAGAGATGTCATTTAGCTTTAGAGCAATCAATCATTTAAGTAGAATTGAGTGAATCTTGTCATAAATAATTTGTATCTTTAACAATTTCAAGGGAAATTAAGAGAAGATAATTTGCTTAAATTATTGAAATAAAGTATAATTTGTTGTGATGTGACTTACCCTTTTGAGCCCAATTATAGTTGCCATGCAGGGCCGTTAAATAGGCCTGCAGCTCCAGGCCACAGCCGGTGGAAACCTTAGTTCTTATATCCGCTGACTGCCAGTAGAAATGATCATATAAATTTGTTAATATTTGAAAAACATTGGCCATTTGACGACTTTCCGCTGTCGAATTATGTTCCTCCGTCGCATCCGGTTGGGTCAAATAGTGATCCAGACTATTATGATTATTCAGGCCCTTATGCTGGTCCTCATGCTTGGAAAGTTCACGGCCTTTTTTGATAGATTTCGATTTCATGATCTTGAAAATATGAGGACTAACCGTGACCACATAAGAGGAAGAGGAATTAGGGGAGGCTATTGTCGGGGGGCTTAATCTAGTAGAGGAAGTTTTTAATGTGGTAGTAGAAATTTTTGGCGAACTCTCCTCCGTGGTGGCTACAAAATCCACCTGAACATTCAAATCATCCTGCAAAATCTCCGAATCCGGAGGACTTCTTATAACATCGGTATAAGTTAAAGTCGAAACCTCATCGATATTAGTAGAATCTCTCAACAGCAATTTCTCCTCTGCACTTAAATCCTTTTTTTTAAAAGCCTCATGCTCCAAATCCTCTAAGTCCCCTAAATTAAAATCGAATACCACAGGATGTAAATCCACCTCCTCCTCCTTAACCGGTTTTGACTTCTCATACATGCCTGATGATTTTTCCAAAGGTGTATAGGGTTTCTTTTTTACCGGTTTCAAGGGCAAGACCTCGGGATTTAGGGGCTTGTCTTTTTTGGTGGAAAAGCCCTCCTCATGGACCTCATGTAATATCGTAATATTGCTAGAGGGCTTAAGACTTTCAAGACTTAAAGTTGAGTTTAGTATTTCATTGGCATTGGAAAAGGGCGTAAGCAGCAAAAGAAGGTTGAGCACTAGGCTTAGGGTTAAAAGTTGGTGTCTTAGCTTAGCGATAAGCATTTTTGTGAGATTTTTTTCGGAAATTTCTTCTGATGTTTTTGTTTAAGATTTTTTAACCTTGAATTTTATCTTTTTTTGTTTGGGGTTTTGTAAATTTCAATTATCATTTAACGAAATTTATTAAGTTTTTGTAAATATTCTTAAAGGAAACAAGCATTTTCTTTTGAGGTTGTTGTCTAGAATAATAATAAGTTTAAAAATGTATACACTTAAAAATTGTTTAATATAGAGATTTAAATTAATCGATTGAAAATTGAATTGTCTCTCAATATTTAGGTTTTAAAATTTGTCACAGCCGCATGTAACACTCCTACTTGGCATAACTATCACATATGGTTTGTGTCAATAATAACACATATGATATTTTGAAGATTAAATATTTGTTCAAACACACTTTTTTCAATAGCTTTAATCATGTGTTTTAAAAATATTGTTATGTTTTTCCTTTTAAAACGTGGAAGGAATTCTTTTTGCAAACAACCGAAAACAAACTCAATACACTTTATGTAGTTTTGTAAAGTTATGTTTTTATTTACTTTAGAGTTATTCACTTAAACACATTTCACAAAATAGCTTTACAAATATTCGTAGTCACACTGTTCTCTTATACGCGTCTCAATAAAAACTGTTCCCACACTACTCGTTCGTCGTTTCGATTTGTTTTTATATTCCCTAATTTCGTATTCCATGTTTTGAAAGATTTTGCTCTACTTGGTCTTTCCATCGATGTTTCGCACGTCCTCTTGTATCATAAGGGGCCGTTTTTCTTCTTATTTTAGATTCTTCACAGTTATATTTTTTTTCCAAGAGTGGGTTACTAGCAATCCATATTTATTTATTGTTCTTATGGGAGAGCTCACGGCATATGATAGCTCACTATATTAACGGGTGTTTACGTAGTTCTCCAAGGTAAGTCTAAGCTTACCAAGTTAAGACCAATCAGAAACGTTGCTTGATATCTAACATCCTTTATATCACCCATCAACGTTTTCTAACCCAAACAACTCAGAACGATAGCTTGCGCGGTTTAAAATTGTTGATTACGACACTTAAGCTAGGGAGAGGCCTTGTTAGTCGAAGAGTTTGAAGATGTGGAAATTGGAAGCCTTCCTCGTCGAAGATTGTTTTCAAATGCAAAAAGAACTTTCATTATTATTTTCCTGGCGTCTAAAAGCACTGGGATTCATTCAAATGTGATCAAAGTTCCATATAATAAATATCCTAGATACATTGAAAGTCGATATTGAATGTCGGAAATGATGCTTAAAAGCTTCAAAAAAAGTTAGGGGCCAAATCGTAGCATTCGATATCAATCGAAATGGAAGATATCATAAAATAACAAAATGAACATAATTCTGAAAAGTTTTGTTTGTAAATTTAGTAATAATGCGAGGTTTTCGATCTGTCTAACAAACCATCGAAACGCGTCTAGGAATTTGGTTTCTCCGAAAACATTTTTTGGCTTTTTATCAATAAATTAGTCTGTTACATTAATAAATAAATGTAACAGATTTGGGATCAAATGCGAATACTCTTCTTTTTGAAGAAATGTAAGATATTTCAGAAACATTTGTGTAGCATACTTTAAGGATAATCTAAGTAATATATAACATATCTGTGGCTTGGTGCTAAAAGGGTCAATGTCAATTTTTTGCTGTTTTGAGTTAATCATTGCATTAGATTCCCTTCTTTACCCTCTTTTATTTGGCTCCAACAGCTAATCTCTAACTTAACTTAAAACGGATTTATAAGAGGTTTTCTGGGCAATTTTACTCTGAATTTGTATGGAAAATTAAAACTTTAAATCAAATTTTTTCAGAACTACTTTTTTGATATTGACCCTTTTAGCACCAAATCACAGATATAAGGTTTACTTCATTGTAATTTATTTGTTGAAAGTTCCCTAGTAGTAAAATAATTTTTGACAAACGGATTTGTTTAGTTATGAAATTTTATTAAACTTTTTGAAAAATAAATTATTTTGAAAATACCTAAGATATGTTACACAATACGAGTATATGTATGTTTACGATCGATATCTAATGCGTCAATTCGGGCCAGTTTTGCATTTTATTGTTACTGGTGATAATAAATGGAGATAAATATGTATTACGATAATCAAAAATTGTCATATTTATAGTTCAGTCAAGCAGCCAAATTAGCGCCTAAGGCTAATATCTCTGGGTTTTAATCATTCTTTATCTGAAATTGGAGCTTTTGTTTTGAAACGGAATCCACATGCTACCAGAAAGTTGGAAAAATGTAGAAACTAACTCATTTCGTTATTAATTAAAAATATAGAAATTTTTTTTTTACTTGTATAGCCAATAGTTGATAGGGCCTCAACTCCACTGGGAGTCAAGGATAACAGAAGATAGCCAATAGTACGATTTGTTCTTAGTTTCAAAATAGGAGATATCCTCCTGATATAGGCTAAACATCTTCTTTTCATAGTTTCGAGAGGAGGACTTCATCTGACGATTACGCTAAATTCTCAAGAGAAGGACTACATCTGACGATTACGCTAAATTTTCTAGCAATTTAAAGTCTAATTTTATATGTTTTGTGACTCTTGCCTCAACAATGAAATCGTTTTTACGGCATTTTCTCCTTCAAACTCGGCAAAATACGTTACTTGTAGGTTCTCTCTTCTCAAGACATTCGTTGTATATTACAACATGCGCTTTCTTAATAACTAACGCCGAATGTTGCTTGTTTCCACTCCACGAATAACTAAGTGATGTTACTATGTTTCATCCATTGCTACATATCGAGGCAAAACTCGATTTTATAACGATAGAAAAGCTCTTAATCACACTCAAAATTATCGTTTCGTTGTTGTTTTTGTTCTAATGGGAGCTCTCGCGGCAGCCACTTAGCACAGCTCTCGATATTCCACCATGCTCCCTTGATATGTTTTGAGTGTAAGCTAACTTATGTGCTGTTTTTATAACTAAAGCAGGTGACGATTGAGTGAAATTTTAATGTATTTCGTTTTTGTTACATCCAGAATTAATTTCATTTTTTAAAGAGAAGTAAAACTCAAGCAAATGCTACCTATAGACTAATGCCTATAGCGCTAATGGAGGATATTTTGGTACTTAAACATTTTAATAGAAATTCATCTTTTTGTTCTATTAGAAGCTCTCGCGGCAGCCACTTTGTACACCTCTCGATATTTCAGCACGTTCCTTTGATATGTTTCGAGTTTAATGTAGGGTTTATATAACTCAAGCGGCTGACGATTGAGAGAAATTTATATGTATTTTGTTTTTGTTACAATAACAAAACACATGTAAATTTCACTCAATCGTCAGCCGCTTGAGTTATATAAACCCTACATAAGCTAACTTATGTGCTGTTTTTATAACTAAATCAAGTGACGTTTGAGTGACGTTTTAATGTTTACAGCCAACTTTATTGTTTTTACATCGACGGCGTGTAAATGCTATAGGGCTTACTGTTAATGGAGAATGTTGTGGTCATTCAAATTTTAAAGAAATTTATTTTTGTCGTGGCTGGAGTTCGAAATCAGGCAGAATAAGAATATGATTAGAAGTCGATGTGTGAACTAAGCCACAGAACCCACTTCTCAGAATTATTATTTCATTGTTATTTTTGGTCAATTTGCACAAAGCTTCTTTATAGTTTCAGCTATCTCGATCTCGATTTGATGTTTTCGTATATAACAGCCCCATTTACTGAGTATATAGTTCTCGTTGCTCATTTTACCTCGTTAAAACTTAGCAATCATATCTCAAAGGTTGATTTTCCCGTTGCGGAATCCAAATAATGTTTCATGTGATGATTTTTAAAACAAACAAAAGTGGCTTCACTTAAAATTCTTTAACTCAAAAAACTAATTAACTTCAAAGATAATTTAATGAAATTTTTCACAAGCTTACATTTTAGTCTAAGGACAATACCTATACTTTTTTTTTGGCAAAATCGGATTACTATTTTGGGTTCGTCCCATAAGGATGCCTTCCCGGAAAAGAGTTTTTGGTCCTTTATAGCCTTAAATTTGGTTGTACTTTAATAAAATTCAGCACAAATATTGCTTATGAAAACTTTAATGAGTGTACCAAATTTTGTAGGAATCGGCCCCTATTTGACCATACCTCCCATACAAGACACATTCTGAAAAGTAGCTTAAACACCCATAAAAGCGCTTAAAAATGCATTTGATTTCTAAAACTTTGTACAGATAAATATTTAGTGAATTCAAACCAATAAACGATATTTGTTAACAATCGATGCACAATTGACCTTAGCTCCCATATCACACCCTTAACCGGAAATGCCATAAATCTACTTAAATCCCGAAATTTTGAAAGAGTAGCTCAAAGTATATGTGTGTGTGTCTCTTAGACTTAAGGAAAACTTGTTAAATTGTTGGTCTATATTTGAACTTAGTAACGAAGGGTATCATATAGTCGGGCTTGGTAGACTATAGCTTTTTTTACATGTTGTCGCCTACGATAATTCTATAACTCATAAAATAATATCCCGTTTGTTGCCAAATTTATACACTTAGGACAGTTTGGCTCTAAGGGCTTGACATACTTTTTTTATGGAATTAAAAATTTCCATCTATTTTTGCATTTATTGTATTTAACAACTTTTAATTAAGTTGTTAATTATGTTTTCATGTTAAACCGCCATTTCAATATTAGTTCAATTTATTTTAAAATTATTAAAAAGTTTGTTAATTTTTGATTTCAACAAATAATTTAATCTTTATTAAAAAAAACCTGTTAATGTAAATTTAAAACAGTTTTTTTTTTTAATTTTTGTTTATTTATATTTTTAAATTGAAAAGTTTATGTATTTAATTCATTTCCTTGTTTATATTTGTTTTTCATGTTTTGTTTTTTTGGGAAAACAATTTTCCAGTTAATATGTTACTAGATTTTACTTATAAACCAAGTGTAGGTTTTTGTTCATACTAAGAGCTGGTATGTCTTGAAGCAGGTCTTTAATAAAGACTTTTGAGAGAAGAAGATGATGAGCAGAGAAAATGAGAAGAGATTCACAACTTGTGCATGACTCAGGGATGGAAAATGGCTTTTTTGATTTTGTACCAATTATTAAAACAAATAGTACTTTTTAGACAATAATGGGAACATTTTTTATATATAATATATTGTATTAAAAATTTAACAAAACGGCTTCAAATAAATGACTATCTTATTTGATTACTTTTTGATAAAAAAATTTTCTATAGAAAAATTTTCGAATTTTTGGTAAATAAATTTCCTAAAGAAAAATTTTTGAAAAAAAAAAATTTTTCGATAAAAAGTTTTTGATAAAAAATTTTAAATAATTTAATTTTTAATAAAAACATTTTCTATAGAAAAATATTTGATAAAAAAAATTTTCTATAGAAAAAATTTTTGATAAAAAAATTTTCTATAGAAAAATTTTTGATAAAAAAATTTTCTATAGAAAAATTTTTGTAAAATTTTTGATAAAAACATTTTCTATAGAACATTTTTGATAAAAAAAATTTTCTATACAGAAATTTTTGATAAATAAATTTTCTATAGAAAAATTTTAGATAAAAAAATTTTCTATAGAAAAATTTTTGATAAAAAAAATTTTCTAAAGAAAAAATTTTTGGTAAAAAATTTTCTATAGAAAAATTTTTGCTAAAAAATTTTCTATAGAAAAATTTTTGATAAAAAAATTTTCTATATAAAAATTTTTGATAAAAAAATTTTCTATATAAAAATTTTTGATAAAAAAATTTTCTATATAAAAATTTTTGATAAAAAAATTTTCTATAGAAAAATTTTTGAGAAAAAATTTTTTATAGAAAAATTTTTGAGAAAAAAATTTTCTATAGAAAAATTTTTGATAAAAATATTTTCTATAGAAAAATTTTGATACAAAAATTTTCTATAGAAAAATTTTTAATAAAAAAATTTTCTATAGAAACATTTTTGATAATAAATTTTCTATAGAAAAATTTGAGATAAAAACATTTTCTATAGAAAAATTTTTGGTAAAAAATTTTCTATAGAAAAATTTTTAATTAACAAAGTTTTCTGTATAAAAATTTTTAATTAAAAAATTTTTATAGAAAAATTTTTGGTAAGTAAATTTTCTATAGAAAAATTTTTGATAAAAAAATTTTCTAAAGAAAAACTTTTGAGAAAAAAGTTTTTCTATAGAAACATTTTTGATAAAAAAATTTTCTATAGACTAATTTTTGATAAAAAAATTTTCTATAGAAAAATTTTTGATAAACAAATTTTCTATAGAAAAATTTTTGATAAAAAAATTTTCTATAGAAACATTTTTGATAAAAAAATTTTCTATAGAAAAATTTTTGGTAAATAAATTTCCTAAAGAAAAATTTTTGATAAAAAAATTTTTCGATAAAAAATGTTTGATAAAAAATTTTCTATAGAAAAATTTTTGATTAATAAATTTTCTATAGGAAAGTTTTTGATAAAAAAAATTTTCTATAGAAACATTTTTGATAAAAAGTTTTCTATAGAAAAAAATTTTTATCGAAAAATTTTTGTTAAAATTTTTGATAAAAAATTTTCTATAGAAAAATTTCTGATAAAAAATTTTCTTTAAAAATTTTTTGATAAATAAACTTTATATCAAAACTTTTGATAAAAAATTTTCTTTAGAAAAATTTTTGATAAAAAAATTTTCCATAGAAAGATTTTTGATAAAAAAATTTTTTATAGAAAAATTTTTGTTAAAAAAAATTTTCTACAGAAAAATTTTTGATAAAAAAATTTTCTATAGAAAAATTTTTGGTAAATAAATTTCCTAAAGAAAAATTTTTGATAAAAAAATTTTTCGATAAAAAATTTTTGATAAAATTTTCGATAAAAAACTAGCTATAGAAAAATTTTTGATAAAAAATTAGCTATAGAAAAATTTTTGATAACAAATTTTCTTTAAAAAATTTTTGATAAAAAAATTTTCTTCAAAAAGAAGTGTATTTGCATTTGATCCCAAACCTGTTACATTTATTTATTAATGTAACAGATCAATTTATTGATAAAAAGCCAAAAAATGTTTGCGGAGAAACCAAATTCCTCGACGCGTTTCGATGGTTGGTTAAGCCATCTCTTCAGCAGGATTATCCCCAATTTAGACAGATCGAAAACCTCGCATTATTACTAAATTTACAAACATAACTATTAAGAATTATGTTCATAAACCAAAAGTAAAAGCGTAGATTATCGACTGAACAAAAACAAACATTTTTCAGTTTTCATCTACCTTCACTTCCCACATTCTTGCTGTAGCCGTCGGCTACTATATGCAGAAATTTTCTATAAAAATTTTTGATACAAAATTTTTTTATAGAAAAATTTTTAATAAAAAGATTTTCTTTAAAAAAATTTTTGTTAATAAAATTTTTTATAGAAAAATTTTTGATAAAAAAATTTTCTACAGAAAAATCTTTGATAAAAAAGTTTTCTACAGAAAAATTTTTGATAAAAAAATTTTCTGCAGAAAAATTTTTGATAAAAAATTTTCTGTAGAAAAAAAATTTTGGTAAAAAAATTTTCTATAAATAACTTCTGATAAAAAGATTTTCTATAGAAAAAGTTTTGATAAAAAAATTTTTCTATAGAAAAATTTGTAATTTTCTATAAAAAAAATTTTGTTAAAAATATTTCCATACAAAAATTTTTGATAAAAAAAATTTTCTATAGAAAAATTTTTGTTAAAAAAAAATTTTTTTAGAAAAATTTTTGATAAAAAATTTTCTCAAAAAATAACAAAATTGTAGGGATATAAATATTATTCAAAAAGAATGACACCTCGCATTTAATCCCAAATCTGTTACATTTATTTATTAATGTAACAGACCAATTTATTGATAAAAAGCCAAAAATTGTTTGCGGAGAAACCAAAAATTCCTCGACGCGTTTCGGTGGTTGGTTAAGCCATCTCTTCAGGAGGATTATCCCCAATTAAGACAGATCGAAAACCTCGCATTATTTCTAAATTTACAAGCAAAACTTTTCAGAATTATATTCATAAACCATAAGTAAAAGCGTAGATTATCGACTGAACAAAAACAAACATTTTTCAGTTTTCATCTACCTTCACTTCCCACATTCTTGCCGCAGCCGTTCTATAGAAAATTTTTGATAAAAAAATTTTCTATAGAAAAATTGTTGATAAAAAAATTTTCTTTAGAAAAATTGTTGACAAAAAAATTTTCTATAGAAAAATTTTTGATAAAAATTTCTATTTTTGATAAAGGGGATAGAAAGTTAGTCGTGCATTGTCTTACAAAAACTTCATAATAAAACAGTAAAAATTTAAGAATTAAAAATTGTACCAAGTAGAAAGCTGTAGTACTATGGTACCAATCAGGTTAAAAATGTATAAAAATAAGTAGAATTGCACCATGTTGCCATCCCTGGTATGACTTACAGAAGTAGAGATCAAGATACTTCAGAGAAATAAACTCTATACAAAAGATCCGGTTCGAAGGACCATTTTAGCAGCCATAAGAGGCTTAAACTAAATGCAGGGTTTTCTTAAAGCAACTTAAGCTGGTCTCTACTAAAAACTTTTAAAAAAGAAATAAGATAAAAAGCAAAAATGAAAAATGATCCGGTTCGAAGGACCATTTATCCGCCTTATGAAACTAAAGCAAGACAATCTCTAAACGAAAATATTTCAATTTTAGGAAGCATCTTTTCCGGCCTTTGTCAACAAAACTAAACTAGATCTCATTACAAATATACCGCCTGTAAAGCTCTGATAACTTTACTTACACACATTTCATGTCCACCATTTACACATTTACCAGTTTTCTGGTCACTTCCCCTTTCCTTTTTAAAAATTGTATTTATTACAACTTCAAAGAAAACCAAACTGAGACCAAAACCTGACCGACCCATAATAACTTGTTTTCATAATGACAGAAACATTTTTGTGTGTAAATTAAAACTCGTAACAAAATAAAATGTAATGCTGCAACTGCAAACAGTGGCCAAAGTATGTTGCATGTTGCAAAGCCACAAAACCAGGCAGGCAGACAGACAAACACTTCTGTATTTGGCGGCCTAAAAGTCTCACAAAAAAGAAAAACAGAAAATTTTGTAAAATTTTGCTATTAAGTAACTCAAAATATGAAAAAACTTAATCTGTCGTGTCTGTTGTAATACATTTTCCACTTGATATATTTTTTTGCCTTATTAAAGACTTTCAATTGGACTTTCTTTTGCCTTTGATTGTTTCATTTCTCAGTTTTTCGAAGTCGTGTTTTTTTTTTAGTTCAGAAAAAGAGGTTTTGACATTAATTTTGAAATTTTCATTGAACTTATTTTTTCCACGCATTTTCGTGATTTGTAACCATTTCTTTCTTTTTGACTTTGAATTTTAAATTGAGTTTTTTGTGCATATTTTTCCAGTTTTGAAACAAGTTTGGGCCAGGAAAATATTAAGACAAGGAAATTTGTAGTTAATTTTGTAGTAATCAAAGTCATTGGAGGAGTTTTAACACAATTTTATCTTGTTTTTGTATTAAGAAAATAGGAAGGAAATAAAAATTCAGGTTTGAAAATAGTTAATACCAAATATATTGCACTATATTTCCAAAGCTAATTTAATGAAAATATTTTTTTTGAAATATATTTGTTTAAATTGCCCTAATCTTTTCAAATATTCCCTTGTCCTTTCAAATATTCTTGCTTTAACCGAATATTACACTAGACTTTTAGAGCTTATTATCACAAATTGTTCAATATATAAAATATAAAAAATATTAAATTGAAGCTTTAAAAATAAAATTGTCCAAATCTCTTTAATATTTCATTTTTTAACAAACTTTTATACCCAATGTATTGCACTAGTGTCTTATAGTTCTGTTTCTACAATTATTTGTAAACATCATTTATTTAAAAAATTTCCATAGATTGCAAAAATCTCTTATTTTAAAACATAATTTATTTAAAAAATTTCCATAGATTGCAAAAATCTCTTATTTGAAAACATCATTTATTTAAAAAATTTCCATAGATTGCAAAAATCTCTTAATTGAAAACATCATTTATTTAAAAAATTTCCATAGATTTCAAAAATCTCTTTAAATATTTTATATTTTGATAAAATCTTATATTAAGTGTTAATAGGTATAAAGGTTCTAATAGAGGCCTTCAAACTTTGACGCTTGATAACTATAGTCTAGACACTCGACTTTAGTCCAGTCACTCGACTATAGTCTAGACACACGAATATAGTCTAGACACTCGATTATAGTCTAGACACTTGACTATAGTCATGACACGCGACTATAGTCTAGACATTCGATTATAGTCTTAGAGTATAGTCTAGACACTCGACTATAGTCTAGTCTAGACACACGACTATAGTCTAAACACTCGATTATAGTTTAGACATTTGACTATGGTCCAGACACTCGATAACAGTCTAGATACTCGACTATAGTCTAGACACTCGACTATAGTCTAGACATTCGACTACAGTCTGGACACTGAATCTGCTAAGTCTTAATCTGCTAAGTCATGACAAACTTCGACTATAGTCTAGTCTAGACACACGACTATAGTCTAAACACTCGATTATAGTTTAGACATTTGACTATGGTCCAGACACTCGATAACAGTCTAGATACTCGACTATAGTCTAGACACTCGACTATAGTCTAGACATTCGACTACAGTCTGGACACTGAATCTGCTAAGTCTTAATCTGCTAAGTCATCACAAACTTCTGAGTTATCTACAATGGTGAGTCATCCTTTACTTTACATCTCGAACTGCTGAGTCATTACAAACTTCTGAGTCATCTCAAACTGTTGAGTTATTCTAAAATGGTAAGTCATCTCTAATAGCTAAGTCATTTTAAGCTGATGAGTCATCTCAAACGGTTGAGTCATCCTAAAGTACTGAGTCGACTTGAACTGTTAAGTCATCTCTAAGTGCAGAGTTATTTTAAGCTGTTAAATTATTCTGCAATGGTAATTTATCTCTAAAAATGCTGAGTTATCTTAAACTGTTATTCTAAAATGGTGAGTCATCTCTAAGAGCTAAGTCATTTTAAACTGATGAGTGATCTCAGATTTCTGTGTCATCTTAAACTGTTGAGTAATCTCTAACTGCTGAGTCATCTAGAACTGCTGAATCACCACAAACTTCTGAGTAATCTCACACTATTGAGTTATTCTAAAAGGTGAGTCATCCCTGACAGCTAAGTCATTTTAAACTGATAAGTCATCTTAAACTGCTTAGCCATCTCAAACTATTGAGTCATCCTAAAGTACATCTCTAACTGCTGATTCATCTCTAAAAATACTAAGTCATCTTAAGCTTTGGGTTATTCTACAAAGATGATTCATCTCTAAAAATGCTGAGTCATCTTAAACTATTGAGTTATTATAAAATGGTGAGTCATCCCTTATAGCTAAGTCTGATGAGTCATCTCATACTGCTGGGTAATCTTAAACTGATAAGTAATGTCCAACTGCTGAGTCATCTCGAACTGCTAAGTCATCACAAACTTCTGAGTCATCTCAAACAGTTGAGTTATTGTACAATGGTGAGTCAGCTCTAACAGCTATGTCATTTTAAACTGATGAGTCATCTTAAACTGTTGAGTCATCCTAAAGTACTGAAGCGACTCGAACTGCTGAGTTATCTCGAACTGCTAAGTCACCACAAACTTCTGTGTCATCTCAAACTATTGATTTATACTACAATGGTGAGTCATCACTAACATTTTCAGCTGCTAAGTCATCTTAAACTGCTAAGTCATCCTAAAGTGCTGAGTCATCCTGAACTGTGAGTCATTTTAAACTGCTGAGTCATCTTAAGCTGTTAAGTTATTCTACAATGGTGATTCATCTCTAACAGCCAAGTCATTTTAAACTCATAAGTCATCTTCTATTGCTGAGTTATCTTAAACTGTTGAGTAATTTTCACCTGCTGAGTCATCTCGAGCTGCTGAGTCATCTTAAACTACTGAGTCATCTTAAATCGTTACTAACTGCTTAGTCATTTCAAACTCTTTAATCATCTCGATCTGCTGAGTCATCTTGTCAAAAGATCTGCCGCACTCCTGGGCTGATGTTGAATTTAGGAGAATAGAACTCAAAGTGTACTCAGAAACTTGCTTCGTAGCTGCTATTATCTTATCGTCTGCATATAAGACAACCTTTGCATCAATCTCCGCAAGGGATATCAAAATATCATTCAAAGCGATATTTCCTTATAATGAAGAATAAATCTATTCAAGCCAGATGACTCCAATTTGGACCTAATAAGTATCTTTTATAAAAAGATTGTACACAAGCCTCCTAGAGCTCACTACCAGGTTAGATGGAGATTTAGCCTTGGCATCAGGAGTTATGTTATTAGATGCTCCTAAGGTATCAAGAAAAGCTACCATGGTCTACTCTCTTATGACAAGTGAACCTTTTGGGATTCATTGAAGTCATCCAGATTTCTTTCAGTGGATTTTCCTTGATGTTTGTTTGACAGCAGCCTCTGGTCTATCAATTAGTCTTTTAAATATTTTTTTATTAACTCATTTTATTGTTAATTTGTTTATTTGTTATTTAAACAAATTATTTAAAACATTTATTTATATTTTTTTATTTAATTTAATTCTGTCATTTTAAATTGCTACATGTTATAAATACCACCTAAAAGTATGCTATGTTATTTTTAACACGTATTTGACGCAGAAAATCAATAAATTTTTCATATTTGCATATTTGAAATGGATATTTATGGATATTTGTGCATAAATATTTTATTTTCAGTTGCTTTTGGTTTATAGTTAATTATTTTCATAAATTGAAATATTGGGGTTTATGTGTTATTGGCTTTCTAAGGACTCTGTGGACAATGGGGGGCCATTTAATCGTCATTCAAATTGAGTTTGTGGGAAAATGTTGAGAAATTTTAAATGAAATTTTATAATCGATTTTTAGGTACTTTTTTTTAATGAGTGACAATATAGACTTATTTTTTTATTTGACAATTTTAGAGAATTTATCCAAGATAATATTAAATTTTTACGATGGGTTCGAATATCAACAAAGACTCGGGGTTTTCAAAGACTTATGATGAAAGTAGTTCTTTAGAAGCAGAAATTCTGGACATAAATAAGTATCAACTCGAAAATCATGGTTAATTTGTTGGTCCCCAACTAGGAATTGAACCTGGGTTGCTTGGGTGTTATTTAAATAAATGATTTATTTGTTAGAAAATTTAAGAATTCGTTTATTTACTTACTTAAATTTAACTAAATATCAATAAATTATATGTATATTTATTTTCAAAACCCTCCTCCTAACCTCAAAGCTCAGTGACCCACTCGATGATTTAAATTATAAACATTTTCCATTTAATTTTAATCCAATAAAATTGAACGAAATCCTTTTTAAATCAACATGATTTTTCATTACAAAAAATTCAAACCAAATATTTCAATATATTTCAGTTTGAATTTATATTCAAACTGAAATGTTTGCAAACAAAATATAACAGACATAAGTACAGGGGGATAAAGGGGAGATTATTAACTAAATTTGGACTCTTCACAAAATACCTGTATCTGAAATGGGTTGTTGTTGTTGTTGAATCAATGAATGACTGAATAAATGACTGACTGAATGAATGTTCAATAAAAATATTTGCAAACTAAATAAATAAAAGTGAGTATAAGAAATTATTACAGTCGGTCGAGTTTAACGTTAGAAGACCCTACACTACAAAATATTTTAAATGAGCTAATATGGAAACTAGGGTCAAATGTGGACCGTATGCTCGAAAATTGAAAAATGTGATTTTTGCTTAGAGATAATACTTTCGTAAAAAGTTGATCATGTTAATGAGACTTTTTTTTAAATTTATTAGGGTTTTAGAGAATTTCCCGTAATTGGCCCCTGTAAATATTTCTGAACGTTATAAACCCCAATATACATTTATAATACCGATGCAGGTGTAGGGTATCATATACTGTGGCAGTTCCACTTGAATCAAGTTATGAGAGAAGACCAAACAACACAAATAGTCGGCAGCAGCTTTAGCAGTCGGTTTTATGGGCAATTCAAGCAGCCAATAATAAATATAAATAAATATTACACAATTTTGAATGGAATTAAAAACAAAGAAATCGAAAAAACAATTGCATATGAATACGAGTATATATTTCTAAAAAAAAAATCATAAAAAAGGCCGAAATTTTTCTATAGAAAAATTTCTTCTAGAAAATTTTTCTAGAGAAAAAATTTCGTCTACAAAATTATTCTATACAAAAATTTCTTTTAAAAAATTTTTCTATAGAAAAAATTTCGTCTAGAAAATTTTTCTAAAGAAAGAATTTCGTCTAACAAATTTTTCTAGAGAAAAAATTTCGTCTAGAAAATTTTTCTAGAGAAAAAATTTCGTCTAGAAAATTTTTCTATAGAAAAAAATTCATAAAGAAAATTTTTCTATAGAAAAAATTTAATACGAAAAAATTTTCTGTAGAGAATTTTCTGTAAAGAAAAATTTTATATAGAAAAAATTTCATAAAGAAAAATTTTCTGTAGAAAAAACTTAATTGCGAAAATTTTTTTATAGAAAACATTTTATTAAGAAATTTTTTCTATAAAAAAAAAATTTCATTAGGAAAATTTTTCTATAGAAAAAAATTCATAAAGAAAACTTTTCTAGAGAAAAAATTTTGTCTAAAAATTTTTTGTAGAGAAAAAACATTCGTCCAAAAAATATAAAAAATTTGTAAAAAATTTCATTAAGAAATTTTTTCTATAGAAAAAATTTTATTACGAAAACTTTTCTATAGAAAAATTTTCGTCTAGAAATTTTTCTACAGAAAAAAATTTCGTCTAGAAAATTTTTTTATAGAAAAAATTTCGTCCAGAAAATTTTTCTAGAAAAAAAAAAAAATCGTCTAGAAAATTTTTCTAGAAAAAAATTTCGTCTAGAAAATTTTTCTATAGAAAAAATTTTGTCTAGAAAATTTTTCTATAGAAAAAATTTATTATAGAAAAAATTTCTTCCAGAAAATTTTTCGTATAGAAAAAATTTTTTATAGAAAATTTTTCGTATAGAAAAAATTTCTTATAGAAAATTCTTCGTATAAAAAAATATCTCATAGAAAATTTTTTGTATAGAAAAAATTTCTTATAGAAAATTTTTTGTATAGAAAAAATTTCTTATAGAAATTTTTTTGTATAGAAAAAATTTCTTATAGAAAATTTTTCGTATAGAAAAAATTTCTTATAGAAAATTTTTCGTATAGAAAAAATTTCTTATAGAAAATTTTTCGTATAGAAAAAATTTCTTATAGAAAATTTTTCGTATAGAAAAAATTTCTTATAGAAAATTTTTCGTATAGAAAAAATTTCTTATAGAAAATTTTTCGTATAGAAAAAATTTCTTATAGAAAATTTTTCGTATAGAAAAAATTTCTTATAGAAAATTTTTCGTATAGAAAAAATTTCTTATAGAAAATTTTTCGTATAGAAAAAATTTCTTATAGAAAATTTTTCGTATAGAAAAAATTTCTTATAGAAAATTTTTCGTATAGAAAAAATTTCTTATAGAAAATTTTTCGTATAGAAAAAATTTCTTATAGAAAATTTTTCGTATAGAAAAAATTTCTTATAGAAAATTTTTCGTATAGAAAAAATTTCTTGTATAGAAAAAATTTCTTATAGAAAATTTTTCGTATAGAAAAAATTTCTTATAGAAAATTTTTCGTATAGAAAAAATTTCTTATAGAAAATTTTTCGTATAGAAAAAATTTCTTATAGAAAATTTTTCGTATAGAAAAAATTTCTTATAGAAAATTTTTCGTATAGAAAAAATTTCTTATAGAAATTTTTCGTATAGAAAAAATTTCTTATAGAAAATTTTTCGTATAGAAAAAATTTCTTATAGAAAATTTTTCGTATAGAAAAAATTTCTTATAGAAAATTTTTCGTATAGAAAAAATTTCTTATAGAAAATTTTTTGTATAGAAAAAATTTCTTATAGAAAATTTTTTGTATAGAAAAAATTTCTTATAGAAAATTTTTCGTATAGGAAAAATTTCTTATAGAAAATTTTTCGTATAGAAAAAATTTCTTATAGAAAATTTTTCGTATAGAAAAAATTTCTTATAGAAAATTTTTCGTATAGAAAAAATTTCTTATAGAAAATTTTTCTATAGAAAAAATTTCGTCTAGAAAATTTTTCTATAGAAAAAATTTCGTCTAGAAAATTTTTCTATAGAAAAAATTTCGTCTAGAAAATTTTTCTATAGAAAAAATTTCGTCTAGAAAATTTTTCTATAGAAAAAATTTCGTCTAGAAAATTTTTCTATAGAAAAAATTTCGTCTAGAAAATTTTTCTATAGAAAAAATTTCGTCTAGAAAATTTTTCGTATAGAAAAAATTTCTTATAGAAAATTTTTCGTATAGAAAGAATTTCTTATAGAAAGTTTTTCGTATAGAAAAAATTTCTTATAGAAAATTTTTTGTATAGAAAAAATTTCTTATAGAAAATTTTTCGTATAGGAAAAATTTCTTATAGAAAATTTTTCTATAGAAAAAATTTCGTCTAGAAAATTTTTCTATAGAAAAAATATCGTCTAGAAAATTTTGTAGAGAAAAAACATTCGTCCAAAAAATTTTTCTAGAGAAAAAATTTCGTACAAAAAATTCTTAAAATTTTTAAAATTTTTTCGTCCAAAAAAATTTTATAATTTTTCTATAGAAAAAATTTCGTCTAGAAAATTTTTCTACATAGAAAATTTTTCTATAGAAAAAATTTCGTCTAGAAAATTTTTCTATAGAAAAAATTTCGTCTAGAAAATTTTTCTATAGAAAAAATTTCCTCTAGAAAATTTTTCTAAAGAAAAAATTTCCTCTAGAAACTTTTTCTATAGAAAAAATTTCCTCTAGAAAATGTTTCTATAGAAAAAATTTTCTCTAGAAAATGTTTCTATAGAAAAAATTTGCTATAAAAAAATTTCGTCTAGAAAATTTTCCAATTTTTTTTCTTTTTAAGATAAATTTTGAAAAATTAAATTTTTATATTTTTCTATAGAAAAAATTTCGCCTAGAAAATTTTTCTAAAGAAAAAATTTTCTCTAGGAAAATTTTCTATAGAAAAAATTTCCTCTAGAAAATGTTTCTATAGAAAAAATTTTCTCTAGAAAATGTTTCCATAGAAAAAATTTGCTATAAAATAATTTCGTCTAGAAAATTTTCCAATTTTTTTTCTTTTTGAGATAAATTTTAAAAAATTAAATTTTTATGGTCCTATTCTCTGCATCTGTTGCAACTTGTGGTTTCCTTAACATATAATATCTTCTGCCATATTTTACAAAATCTTGTGGTTTTTCATTTTCCCATTTTTTTTGGATTTTCTTCATAGAGCTTTTCCTTATTTTCCCTTTTTTGTTTGCCAACACATCCGGTGTTAAACGCGTTAATACAAACATTTAAAAAAACTTAAATTTTGTTTTTCGTTTTTGTATTTTTTCCATAAGTTGCTTTTCCTGTTAAGTCCATATTCATTTTGCACAATTTTAGTTTTTTTTGGGCGAATGATTTGAAATTATTATGTAAAAGACCAGTTTTTGTGGTTAAAAGTCCAAAAAGTGTCTACGGTTTGTTTTAGGATTTTAGCCTAATAAAGCAGTTTAACACATTTGAGAAAAATTTGAAAAACATTTTCTAGAAAATTGCAATTTAAAAGATTTTTAATATTTTTTGTGTGAAGGCGTATGATTGATAATAATTCTTGGGTATTTCAGGAAATTGCAAAATTTTCTTATTTTTTATAAGGATTTAAGAGAAAATCTTTAGTGTTTTGGAATCCTAAGAGTTTGGGCTTTAATTCAAAATTGTAAAATTGTTTTTGAATTTAAGATTTGTTTTAATTTTTTGAGTTTAAACTTCAATTTTTACAAACTTTTTTTTCTGAAAATTTTTAATTTCTTCACTTTTTATCTTTTTAATTTTTTTTTAACCAATTTTTTTTAATTAATCTGGTTTTCTTTTTAGATTTTTGATATTAAAGTCTTATGTAAGACTTGTTTTGTAAACTTTTTGGCTATTACGTAATCTTCCGTTTATTTTCAAATTTTTCAAAAATTTCACAATTTTTTTTTACTTCAACTTAAGAAAATTTCTCAGCTTTTTATTAAGCTATTAAAACTTAAAGCTTCCTTTTAAAAATTTTTAGTAAGGCTTTTTATTTCAAAATTCCATGAAGATTTATTAAATTTTATTTTCAACACTTCACCATTTATTCAAAAACTTTTGTATCCAAATAGAAAAAAGAACCGTTCGCTTGAAAGTAAAAACCGCAACTGATCATGCGCATTGGCTAAAATATTTGCAATAGGCCTCTGTCAGTTTGCATTTGCAGCTAAAAGTTGAGCAAAAACTAAAAAAATAATTGTAAAAAAATATATAAATTCAAACTCTTGTACAATAATAACCAGCCCCAAAACTGCCTGCCAATGTTCAAAACTTTAGTTTTAACTGAAATCATATGAAAAAAAAAACAACAACAAATTAAACTGACTAAAAGTCCATTCATTCAACATGTGGCACAAATGCAAGAAATTAAAGCAAACAACACATATGCTCTAACAAACGTCACTTGTTTATAAAATTGCGTTAAATACTGGAACTGGTTGAATTTGAAACCGAAATCCACTTTATTTTCAAAATAATTTTCATTTCATTTAAACGGCAGCAGCAGCTCAATTTAAGTCAAGTCAAATGTTGTATTCATTTTCCTAAGACTTCGCTTGGAAGCCCACAAAAATAAAATATTAACACTAGAAATCCAGACTATCCTGATCAGAAGAATGATCAGTAGCATGATCAGTCATATGATCATTAATATTATAAGTTAACTTATATTTAGTCTGATCACTGATCTATTAATGAGATCAGTGATCAGACCCATTAGTGATCCAATCAGAGGACTGATCAGGTAAGTGAAATGATCAGCGATTCATTAGTGATCTGATTGGTGGAATGATCAGTGCTCTGATTAGATTACTGATCATTGATCTGACTAGAGGACTGATCAGTGATGTAATTAGTGGAATAATCAGTTATCCAATCAGAGGACTGATCAGTGATCTGGTAAGTGTAATGATCAGCGATCCGATCAGTGATCTGACTAGAGGACTGATAACTGATCTGGTTAGAGGAATGATCAGTGATCTGATCAAGAATGTAATCAGCAAACTGATCAGAAGACCACATCGCCAAAACTTTGTGATTAACAAACCCTCTAATTACTCCGAGCAATCCGATGTTCTGATTGCTGTTTGATCTTTAGGGTGTTGTGCTGGATCTACGTTTCGTCCACTCTGCGGTTGAAGAAAGACAAAAATTTCCTCAAAATTATCACAAGATTGAACAATTGTTTGATTATGAGCAAATGCGGCAGTCATTTTGCGAATAGATTTCTAATATCCCAATTGGTCATTCATAAGTCGTGTTAGATGACTATGGCTTCCCCAATCTCTTTCACTTTCAATCGATCTACTAAAATCATATGTGACGAGCAAAATAGAAAGGGACCTAAGGATTTTGTACAGAAGAGCCATTTTAAAGATTTAAATATGTGGATCTTTGGTGTGCTATCACTGAGCGTGTTGGTATTGGTCTCATTTGAAAGTGACACATCTCTTGACGTCAGGAACGTGTTAGTCAACTTTGAAAGTGTAATTCTTGTACAAAAGTCGCTAGTCACAACCTTAACACTTACCGCATGCCTTCTAGACAAATTAGTCCTGTCATGACGGGTAGAAGTGAGAATAACCCAGGTCTGAATTGAGACAGCATTTAGAACATTTCCTTTCTATATTCTGGGACAGACGCCTATTAGTTCTTGAATTAAAAGCTTGCAGGTACCTACAGATTTGAGTTCCTCTGGAATTTTTGAAATAGGTACGTCTTGCTTAATCGTCATCTCTATATTCCAATGGCCCAGCACTTTTATAATATGTATACTAAATATCAGTCATATGATCATTAATATTATTAGTTAACTTATAATAAGTCTAATCACTGATCTCATTAATAGACTCATTAGTGATCCAATCAGAGGACTGATCAGGTAAGTGAAATGATCAGCGATTCATTAGTGATCTGATTGGTGGAATGATCAGTACTCTGATTAGAGGACTGATCATTGATCTGACTAGAGGACTGATCAGTGATGTGATTAGTGTAATAATCAGTGATCCAATCAGAGGACTGATCAGTGATCTGGTAAGTGTAATGATCAGCGATCCAATCAGTGATCTAACTAGAGGACTGATAACTGATCTGGTTAGAGGAATGATCAGTGATCTGATCAAGAATGTAATCAGCAAACTGATCAGAAGACCACATCGCCAAAACTTTGTGATTAACAAACCCTCTAATTACTCCGAGCAATCCGATGTTCTGATTGCTGTTTGATCTTTAGGGTGTTGTGCTGGATCTACGTTTCGTCCACTCTGCGGTTGAAGAAAGACAAAAATTTCCTCAAAATTATCACAAGATTGAACAATTGTTTGATTATGAGCAAATGCGGCAGTCATTTTGCGAATAGATTTCTAATATCCCAATTGGCCATTCATAAGTCGTGTGAGATACCTATGGCTTCCCCAATCTCTTTCACTTTCAATCGATCTACTAAAATCATATGTGACGAGCAAAATAGAAAGGGACCTAAGGATTTTGTACAGAAGAGCCATTTTAAAGATTTAAATATGTGGATCTTTGGTGTGCTATCACTGAGCGTGTTGGTATTGGTCTCATTTGAAAGTGACACATCTCTTGACGTCAGGAACGTGTTAGTCAACTTTGAAAGTGTAATTCTTGTACAAAAGTCGCTAGTCACAACCTTCACACTTACCGCATGCCTTCTAGACAAATTAGTCCTGTCATGACGGGTAGAAGTGAGAATAACCCAGGTCTGAATTGAGACAGCATTTAGAACATTTCCTTTCTATATTCTGGGACAGACGCCTATTATTTCTTGAATTAAAAGCTTGCAGGTACCTACAGATTTTAGTTCCTCTGGAATTTTTGAAATAGGTACAAGTCTTGCTTACTCCTCATCTCTATATTCCAGTGGCCCAGCACTTTTATAATATGTATACTAAATATCTCTCTCATCAAAAGATCTGCAGAAATCCAGGGCCGTTTTTGTGAATTATATTCAGAGGTTTTAAATCCAAGATCCCATTAAGATCATCCGATTAGGTGGTACGAAGGTATACTCTTTTGACTAATTTGATGAGATCTTGAAGTACTTGGAATTCTTGGAAGACTGACTTATAATCTGCATATGCGACAAATTTTAAATCAATCTCTCTAGGAAGATTGGAAAAAGCTTGGGGACTGCCCTATCATGCAGAGCTGTCACAGGGAATTTTATCTATTGGCATCGGTTTCTGGTCCAAGGCAATGTTAAATAAGAGTGATCAATTTTAAAATTAGAATGTGTATTTGGTGTATGCTTTGTTAATGTAGTATGCATTTTTGTTTTTTTTTAAGTACGAGTAAATTGTTGTTATTCCCCTGCCACATAAATAATGGGCCAACGTTGCTCTAAGTCTATGATAGCCAAGTTAATCCCTAGGAGCCGAGCAACAATCATCATTTTCACATACACAACACGAACCAAAAAGAAAAAAAAAACTATAGTAAGAAAAATACTCATTTGTATGAAAGCAGCCAATGAATGAGGTTCTTGTCGCTTTATTTTAGAATTTGCAACAACAAAACAAATGCTAAAGAGTACAAGCAAATATTTATTTGTTCTTAGTCTCTTTATTTGTAAAATCACCAATACATTGATATTTTCTATGTTCTCTTTGTGCCTACCATTTCTCTAAGTCATCTATAGATAAGTCTCTTCAATGCCTTTAAAGAGAAACGAAGTTAGACCGATAAGTCTTAAATCTTAGGGTCTCATTTGAGAAGATTTAACCGTTTTTTTATATAAAGACGAATCTGGTCTCCCACCGCGTAGTAGCGATATATATATATTTATTGGGTCTATACTGCATATGTAGCTTTCTTAACTATGCAGTTAGAGAAGCTACTACCACTAGCAGGTGAAATCCATAAGATGATAATTTTGATGACCCCTCCGATGACATCCCTAAGGGTTGGCTATGTCAAATTTTAAATGAATTTTTAAAAAAGGAAATTTTTGCAATTTTTCAAAAGAAATATTTTCATTTGCAAATAAAAAAATTGTGAACCGTCGTGGTATAGCAGGTTAGTCATCCGCCTTAAAAAAGGAAATTTTTGCAATTTTTCAAAAGAAATATTTTTATTTGCAAATAAAAAAATTGTGAACCGTAGTGGTATAGCAGGTTAGTCATCCGCCTAGCATATCAGAGGTCCCAAGTTCGATCCCCGCCCCCCCCCCCCCAAAAAAAAAAAAAAAACGGTTCACCTCATAACTACAGCTAACCACTTGTTATGGAGTCTTAGGCTATGTAAAACATCTCTAACTAATGCATTTGCTGTTCGGAGCCAGAAGTTAAAACGTAGGTTCTTTTAATGAGTCTAAAACATTCCAATTGGAATCTACGAAGTTTGGTACCTAGAGGACATTCAAGAGAGTTTTAATAAGGCAAAAACTGAGATGTAAATGGGATGCAGTTGTTGCTGGGTTTCCTGCTAACAGGTAACAACTGTATTTAATTCCTACTCACACCTCCTAGTGGTACATCCTGGTAACCTGAGCAACCTAGTTGAAGATGCGGTAAACAACCCGAGTGGGATTCTAGGTCTGTTCTAATATGAGAGGGAGTTATCTTAGAGCCATTCCAACGTATTTGGTCCAAAGGTCTAAGATAATTGTACTTGATAAAGTACAAAAATGCAGCGTCTGTCCAAAATGTAAGTTGCGGCTGCAAGCGGGCGTCTGTCTCGGATCGAGCGGCTTGCAATACAAACGTGACTCGTGTCTTTGGACTTATCACCAATCGACTCAGCACTTACAATGTTTTAAGCATGGAAAGAAACAACATTACCGAATATACTACTCCAAGGGGTAATCATGCGAGAAATCCCCCTGCTACGCCAGCTGGCACAAGGATATTGGAGGTGCTTAGTCTATGCAAGAACAGGATGACAGAAGATGACTTTTGCTTTGGACTTTAACACTTTAAAAATGTCATTCAATTTCGGAAAGATTTGCACTTTGGAAATGACTTACTCAAGGAATAACAATTAAAGAATGATTTGCCATTTGAGAATTACTTTCACGAGAATTACTTTAACAAAACTACAGTTTATTGACAACGCTACATAAGATTTATATGTGTGCGACGTTGTTTTTAAAAAATATTAAATTTTCTTCAAACGGTATTATTCTTTTATCGAGGATCATTTGGCGATGTCTTAGAGGCTAGAACAAGATCTGAAACTATCTTACTAATTCCAGAAGTACTAAAACTAGAGTAAAGAGTCACTGCGATAGTCTATTTATCCAGTCAGATGTTACCCCGTTTATATAGGAAACATTATCCCAGATAACTATCACTAATATAACCGATGTATCCTTACATAAGTCCGTAACGCGGATGAGCTAAAGGTTATTATTTCCAGCTCATCTGGCTGACATAGATGACTTAAAGGCTTTTTAAAGCTCTGCGGATGATTAACTGGGAGAGCTTTTTGTTAGCTTCCAAGGTAATACAATGGATATAAGTCTGCCTAATTATGAGACCTAATTATAGCATATTTTATCAGACACTAGGGTCAACTCTAGTTGTTATAAGATTGGCTATAGAAAAACCTTTTATTATAAGGCTAGAATATATGTTTTTGACTATACCTTTTACTATCTTCATTGACGACATAATGCGTTCGGCTCTGAATGGCAGACTGTATCTTATAGACACCCTTTAACGTATGTGTTCTTTCTAAGCCAAAGTTCTTACTTACCTACTAACTTCAAATGACCTGTATTTACAATCTTATAATGTCAAAGGCCGAGCATATTTTTGTAGGTCAAGCTTTGATTGACTTTCCTTTACTTGGTCTTTTCATTTAAGTTTCGGACGTCCTCCTCTGTCATAAGCTTTTTATAGTAATTTTTTTCTTGGATTGGGCACTTACTTTACCCATATTTTTATAGTTCTTATGGGAGATCTCGAGGCACATGTTAGCTCACTATATTAACGGGTGTTAACGTAGTTCCTCGCCTGATAACGCGAGGGGGTCAGTGTCCACCAAGTTAGGACCAATCAAAATCATTGCTTGGTATCCAATATCCCCTACATCTTTTAAGCCAATGTTCGTTCAGGTCATCTTTAAAAAGTATTGTAAAAATATAGTTTTATTTCTCGGAGAGCTGGGCTACTTACTTACATAAATGGCCTATAGTAACAACCTATTTAGGTCAAAGGCCGAGCATATTCCAGAATTCCATGTGCTTCTATCTTGTGCGCATTTTCTCCAATTTCGTATGCCAAGTTTTGAAAGATTTTCTTCTACTTGGTCTTTCCATCTAAGTTTTGGACGCTCTCTTCTACAAGTTCCCTCAGGTTCTTTTTTGCTTTTTCAAAGTAAGTTTTTTTTCCCGTAGTGGGTAACCAACCCAACTTCCTAGACCCATGTTTTTATCGTTCTTATGGGGGAACGTGCGGCACATATTGGCTCACTACTTTAACGGGTGTTAACGTAGATACCACGAGGAGGTTAGTGTCCACGGTTGAGACGAAGGATGACTAAGATAAGCCTGGGCTTACCAAGTTAAGATCGATCGGCAGCGTTACTTGGTATCCAACATCCGCTACATCACCTAAGCTGCTGGGCTGGATATCAATATTTTCAAAACTAAGATTAGGAATGGGGCTATGAAGCAAAATCTTCAATACACATTGATGGATAGTGATGACATTGAAACTGATTTGGTTCCTAAAAAGGCGGTGCCGAGAGGACATCGAAGCTCGTATTAACAAGACCAAATAATGCATTCAGTTCTCTTCGATATATTTGGAAATTTCGACAAATATCAATAATATTATAGTCATAAATATACAACTCAAATATAAAGTCCATTCTGGGGCCTAATTAGCGCATTCGATATCTATCGAAATTTAAGATATTTCGAAAAAATTGTATAGCATACTTTTAGGATAACCTAAATAAAATCTATATATATAAAACTCTAACGTGACTGACTGACTCATCATCGCACAGCCCAAACGGCTAAAGCTAGAGAGCTGAAATTTTGACAGCGGGTACCTTTTTCAAAGTATAGACCAACTAAGATGGGATTTTTGGAAATTCGGCCTCTAAGGGGGTAAAAAGGGGTAAAAAAGGGAAAAATTACTAATGCTGTATCTCCGGAAGTAAACGTCATAGGCCCAAAATTGAAATTGCGTTGGGATCAGCTATAAAAATAAGTAGACACGTGTTTAGTACTTTTTAGCAGATGGTACAAATAGGGGGTAAAAAGGGTAAAAATTAAATGTTGGTACTTTTTTAGACCCATGGTATCTTTTGAGCCAATCAACAGAGTAACAAAATTCAAAACGGAGCTGGTAAACAAGAAAAAAATATTAGACACGTGTTTGGTACTTTTTTGATTAAGGGTTCAAAAAGGCGTAAAAACGGGGAAAAAAATTTAGGGTAGGTCCATTTTTCTTTTTCTTTGTATTTCACTTGAACCAATAAAGCTAGAAATAAAATTTATCAGGAGGTCGATTGCCAAGTACAAAATATCGAATACGTGTTTGGTACTTTTTTCAATTAAAAGGGTAAAAAAGGGAAAAATCGATGGCATTATATCTTCTAAACCAAAAGTGGTAGAAACAAACATGATCTAAGATCAGCACTTAAAATTAAGGGACAAGTATTAGGTACTTTTTGCAAATTAAACACTTATCAAATACGTGCTTGGTACTTTTTCGACTAATGGGGTAGAAAAGGACAAAAACGAGTAAAAAATTAAAAGATAGGTTTTTGACTTTTTAAGCTATGCATATTGTTTAAATCAATGAAGGTAGAATAATCTTATATTCTTAAACGAGCAATAATTGTATATATATATATATATATATAGAATGGCTATCTCGAAAACGGCTCTAACGATTTTGATAAAATTTGGACAGTGGGTATCTTTTTTGATGCATAGGTCGAAGAAGAAGGGACTTTTGGAACTTTTACCTCTAAGAGGGTAAAAACGGGTAAAAAGGGGAAAAAATCGAAAACGCTATGTCTCCTAAAGTAATAGGTATAGAAACAAAATTAAAATTACGTTTTAAACAGCTTTGAAAATAAGCGGACAGGTGCTTGGTACTTTTTTGAAACTATGTCCGATAGGGGGCAAAAAGGGTGAAAATAGTTTTTTTGGCACCTTTTTAACCCACTCTTATATTTTAAACTAAAGAATATAGAAAGAAACTTGGTACTGCAATCAATAGATGTAAAAAAAACATGAAACACGTATTTGGTACTTTTTTGATTTTGGAGCCAAAATGGGTAAAAGAGGGATAAAATGATAACTTAACATCTCCAAAGTAATATGAATAGGAACATTATACATTATGTTAAATGCGTTTTAAAAAAATGTACCGAATTCAATTGGCACCAAAAAAGTACCAAATATACATATGGAACTTTTAGAAATTAGGGAATAAAAAGGGGGAAAAATTAGTATTATTTTAAGCAAATGAATGTTTGTCTGTATGTATGTTGTTTATAGAATAGTAAACTGTGAATTTGATTGTGTTATGCTCTTTAGCGAAGATGTTGCTGATAAGCCGGCGAAGGTTTTAAAGTTGATAAGACTAATTTCCGACAGATGGCGCCACTAAAAATTAATTAAATCGTAAACTGTACATTTGATCATGCTATGATCTTTAGCAAAGTTGTAGCGCATGAGCCGACGAAGGCTTTTTAGTTGGTATGAATAATTTCCGACAGGTGGCGCTACAGAAACTTACTCAAAGTCAATTTAATCGTAATCTGTACATTTAATCATGCTACAATCTTTAGCAAAGTTGTTGCACATGAGCCGACGAAGGTTTCTTAGTTGGTATGAAGAAATTTCGACAGGTGGCGCTACTGAAATTTACTCAAAGTCAATTTAATCGTATGCTGTACATTTAATCATGCTATAATCTTCAGCAAAGTTGTTACGGATAAGCCGAAGAAGGTTTATGAATTGGAATAAGCAAAGCCCGACAGGTGGCGCCACAGAAAACTACTGAAAATTAATTAAATCGTAAACTGTGCATTTGATCAGACTATAATCTTTAGCAAAGTTGTTGCGCATGAGTCGACAGAGGTTTCTGTTGATATGAATAATTTCCAAAATTATTCAAAATGAGTTAAACTGTAAACTATGCAAACTATGTGTTGGTCGGACAAAATAAATCAAATAATTCAAAATAAACTGAATATTTCTACAATGTCTTTCCTCTAAATTTATTTTAGCACTTTATAATATAAAATATATAAAAACTTTAAAATTTTCCTCAAAATGCTTATCATAAAGCTCCGAGCAAGGCTCGGTCTACCAGGTACTAATTTATAATTGATTGACATTGAAAAAATATGAGACAGGTGTTTGGTACTTTTTTCAATTAAGGGGTTAAAAACAAACATTAACAAAAATGGATTTAAACCAGCAATAAAAATATAAGGACACGTATTCGGTATTTTTTAAATTTGGCCTACTAGAGGTAAAAAAAGGGTAAAAAGGCAATTTTTGTAACGCTTAATATTCAAAATTTAAATTGGGTTAGCAATCAAAATTGGATCAGCTACGCAAATAAGGGAGGAGTGTTTAGTACTTTTATGAAAATGACACCAGTAGAGGGTAGGTACCTATTTTGACCTATATGTATCTTTAGAACTAATACATACATAATTTTATTTATATCTGAATCGATAAGCAAGTGAAAAATAATTTTGGTAAATTTTGTAACTTTGTCCATTCAAATTGTACCGCTAGCGAAGTAGCGGGTTATAAAGCTAGTATAACATTACTTATTTGTTTAAAGTTCCTTGAGAGTAAAAGAATTTAATATAAACTAAATATTTTGGCAAACAAACGGATATGTTTAGGTATAAAATTTTATTAAACTTTTTGGAAAAAAAAATTTTTTTTTGAAAACCCCTAAGGTATGTTATACAATATTTGCTTAAATGATCTAGTGATAAGTTAGATCAAGGCAAGGTCTGGTCAATAGTAGAACTTGAAATTCAGTCTATAGCCTAGACTTCTAGTCATAATCTATAAAGTCTAGTGTTAATAACTTAAAAATCTTAAACCAGTTTCGATTCAAATCTACCACAATTTAATGCTGGACAAACACCATTAAAATAAAATTCAATTAGGCTCTGATCTAAACTCCAAGATTTCTTGGTTTAAGTCCGTCTAACCAATCTTGAGCCAGTTTTTCATTCGAATTTTGCAAACTTAACAAGACCTTTGAGTTTAAAGATAATAATTTGAACACACATTTTCCTAATAGACAAGATAGATTTCTCAACTTCTTATTGATTTAAATTAAAAATTTATGTAATAATTTATAAGAAAATTAAAATAAATTTAGTTTTTTTAATCATATGGAAAAATCATGTGTAAGACAAGAGTCGGTCGCTCGGTCGGTTGAGTGGTTAACCTTCTTTGGGGGTTCTGTGGTCTAGAACAAGATCGTTCAACTTCTCTTTGGGCTAATGGTAAAAACATGAACGGCATTGAACCTATCGAATGATGTTAAGAGTTGCTAATGTTTCTATGGAAACTTTTTTTCCATTCATTTAAACGAGAACCTAAGTTTTATATTTTGAATCTATTGTTTTAGTTTTCAAACAAGATTTTTTTTCTTACCTGAAATTAATTCAATTATTTTTGAGTTAAGAATTTTCCTTGATATTCTAGAAATCGTTTTTAAAACTGGATTTTACAAAAAAAAGTTATTGTTTTAAATAACCAGATTTTTTTTCTAATAAATTTATTAAGTGCTTTTATTTTAAATAAATTTGTTCATTCTAGGGTTTTATTAAGTTTTATAGGAATTTTGTTTGTTTTTATTTAAGTAAACACAAAAATTGTGAAAATTTATTACTAAACCATCCCATACATCATTGGTTGCATGCAACCTAAATATATAGAAATGTTGTACACATGAGTACAAGTCTTTCTTCTATAAAAACAAAAAAAAAAAAAAATTAAACTTTTTTTCCATTTGGTTGGGAAATAATATAATTAAATCAAATAAAATGCAATAAAGGCAACAAAGCGATGCAAGAAAGACTCCACAAGAAATTACTGGAAATATTTTCTACAGAAAAATTTCGTTAAGAAAATTTTTCTATAGAAAAAATTTCGTCTAGAAAATTTTTCTGAAGAAAAAATTTCGTTTAGAAAATTTTTCTGAAGAAAAAATTTCGTCTAGAAAATTTTTCTAAAGAAAAAATTTCGTCTAGAAAATTTTTCTGAAGAAAAAATTTCGTCTAGAAAATTTTTCTGAAGAAAAAATTTCGTCTAGAAATTTTTTCTGAAGAAAAAATTTTTGAATAAAATTTTTTCTACAGAAAAATTTTTTTTTATGATATTTTTTCTATAAAAAAATTTTTTTCTGAAATTTTTTCTATAGAAAAAATTTTTTTCTGAAATTTTTTCTATAGAAAAAATTTTTTTCTGAAGTTTTTTCTTAAATTTTTTTTTATGAAGTTTTTTCAAAAAATAACAAGGAGAAATTTTTTCTATAGAAAAAAAATTGCTATGAAATTTTTTCCATAGAAAAAATTTGCTTATGAAATTTTTTCTACAGAAAAAAATCTTTTATGAAATTTTTTCTATAGAAAAAAATTTTTTATGAAATTTTTTTTATAAATTTTTTTCTATAGAAAAAAATTTTTTATAAATTTTTTTTATAGAAAAATTTTTTTATGAAATTTTTTTTTATAGAAAAATTTTTTCTATAGAAAAAAATGAAATTTGTTTATAGAAAAACCTTTTTATGAAATTTTTTCTATAGAAAAATTTTTTTTATGAAATTTTTTCTATAGAAAAACCTTTTTATGAAATTTTTTCTATAGAAAAAATTTTTTATTAATTTTTTTCTATAGAAAAAATTTTTTTATGAAATTTTTTCTATAGAAAAATTTTTTTTCTATAGAAAAACCTTTTTATGAATTTTTTTCTATAGAAATTTTTTTTATGAAATTTTTTCTATAGCAAAAACTTTTTTATATCAAATTTTTTCTAAAGAAAATATCTTTATCAAATTTTTTCTATAAAAAAAGTTTTTTATAAAATTTTTTCTATATAAGAAAAATATTTTTTAGAAAATTTTTTCTATATAAGAAAAATAATTTTTTTTCTATATAAAATTTCATTCAGAAAAATTTTCTATAAAAAAATTTCATTAAGAAAATTTTTCTATAGAAAAATTTCAGTAAAAAAATTTTTCTATAGAAAAATTTCAGTAAGAAAATTTTTCTAAAGAAAAATTTCATTAAGAAATTTTTCTATAGAAAAATTTCATTAAGAAAATTTTTCTATAGAAAAAATTTCATTAAGCGAATTTTTCTATAGGAAAAATTTCATTAAGCGAATTTTTCTATAGAAAAAATTTCATTAAGAAAATTTTTCTATAGAAAAAATTTCACTAAGAAAATTTTTCTAAAAAAATTTCATTAAGAAAATTTTTCTATAGAAAAAATTTCATTAAGAAAATTTTTCTATAGAAAAAATTTCAGAAAACAATTTTTTCTATAAATAAATTTCAGAAAAAAATTTTTTCTATAGAAAAATTTCAGAAAAATATTTTTCTATAGAAAAAATTTCAGAAAAAATTTTTTGTATAGAAAAAATTTCAGAAAAAAATTTTTTCTATAGAAAAAATTTCAGAAAAAAATTTTTTCTATAGAAAAAATTTCAGAAAAAAATTTTTTCTATAGAAAAAATTTCAGAAAAAAATTTTTTCTATAGAAAAACTTTCAGAAAAAAATTTTTTCTATAGAAAAAATTTCAGAAAAAATTTTTTTCATTAGAAAAATTTCAGAAAAAAATTCAGAAAAAAATTTTTTCTATAGAAAAAATTTCAGAAAAAATTTTTTGTATAGAAAAAATTTCAGAAAAAATTTTTTTCATTAGAAAAATTTCAGAAAAAATTTCAAAAAAAAATTCAGAAAAAAATTTTTTCTATAGAAAAAATTTCAGAAAAAATTTTTTGTATAGAAAAAATTTCAGAAAAAAAATTTTTTTATAGAAAAAATTTCAGAAAAAAATTTTTTCTATAGAAAAAATTTCATAAAAAAATTTTGTCTATGAAAAATTTCATAAGATAATTTTTTCTATAGAAAGAATTTTTGCTATAAAAAAAATTTCAGAAAAAAATTGTTTCTTTCATAAAAAATTTTTTGTAGAAAATGTTTAGAAAAATGTATAGAAAAAATTTCTTATAAAAATTTTTCGGTTAGAAAATTTTTAGTATAGAAAATTTTTCGAATAGAAAATTTTTCGTATAGTAAATTTTTCATACAGAAAATTTTTCGTATAGAAAATTTTTCGGATAGAAAAATATTGAAGTCATTAATTGCCTTCAGTAGTCACTAGGGTGACTCTATTTGTCACGTAAGTAACTCTAGTTGTTACTTAAGTGACTTTTGTTTTCACTAGACTGAGTTTAGTTGTCACTAAAGTGAGTTCAGTAGTCACTTAGTGACATGAGTAGTTACTAAGTGACTTTAGTAGTCACTTAGTAACATAAGTAGTCACTTAGTGACTTCAGTAGTCCCTAAGGTGACTCTAGTTTTCACATTAGTGACCCTAGCTGTTATCTAAGTGACATTGCATGTGACTTAAGTGACTTTAGTTGTCACTTAAGTGACTTTAGTTGTCACTTTAGTGACTTTAGTTGTCACTTAAGTTACTTAAGTTGTCACTTAAGTGACTTTAGTTGTCACTTTAGTGACTCTAGTTGTCACTTAAGTGACTTTAGTTGCCACCATGATACAAGTTGTCACTCAAGTGACTCTAGCTGTCATTTTAGTGTTTGTAGTTGACACTATTGGTATGTTTTTCGCTTTTCGCCTTCATTGTAATCAAAGTGACTCCTAATCCTAACAAAAGCTTTAAAAATTACATTTAGTATATATTTTTTTTGTGTACAAAAGAAAATTGCTCATTTGAACCATTCACATGGTTATGGCTTCATAAACGTTTTCTGTACGAGTATAATGTAAGTATGTAATTATTTGCAACTATTACTCACTGGCATTGCATTTGCCACTTACACTCCCGGACCATAACAAAAATTTTTCCATATGAAGCATTTTTTTTGTTAATAAATGGGCACGTCTAAGTGTTTGTGTGTATGTGCAAGAGCTCTGTGCCAGAGCCAAGTGTGTATGTGACCCAGTTTCATACAATTTTATAGAGTTTTTAATTCAGACTCTTAAAGCAATTATGGCCGAGGAAAAAAAAACTGTTTCTATGTAAGAGTTTTTACCACCAGATTTTAGTGTTTGTATTAACAATAACATTATGTGGTAATCTAATAATGATTATTAAACTTTTTTTCGGGAGCTACCCCAGATTAACAAATAGTGTAAGAGGACTTTGACCACTTAGTTTACATAAAGCAGGAGCATTCCTTATAAAATTTGGAAACTTCTAAACGTACATATGAGCTTTTGTTTGAGTTTCAATCTCCTGTTCGTTTAACCTCAATTTTAGTGAGACCTCGTAAATTTTGTAAGTTAATGTACACTTTTTAGGCTCTAAAGTACACAGAAAGTAACCAACTACATTAAGGGGTTAGAGGGCAAAAAATTAATATACATTTTGAAAGTGCTTCTGATTACTTTGTCAGTGTTTGATTTTCCTATTGGTTGACTTCATATGCGGCGCCTTAAATTTTTTTAATGTTTCAATCATAGCCTGTTTTACCTTTTCTGTAGCTTAAATGGGTTATGTGCTGGAAATTTAGGGGATTTTTCTCAACAGATGTTGTTACAAAATTTAGGGGATTTTTCTATTAACAAACTCAAAATGTAATAGACATAATTATTTAGGTTACACCAGGCGACAATAGGATGACTCTAGGGTCCACTGGATTCCCACTTATAGACACTAGTCACTTAAATGACTCTAGTAGACACTAGGACGACTCTGGAAGACACTAGGATGACTCTAGTGGACACCAGGATGACTCTAGTAGACACTAGGATGACTCCAGCAGACACTAGGATGACTCTGATAGACACTAGGATGACTCTAAATTTCTAAAAAGTTTTATTTAAAGAAAATTGTTTATTCTCTAGGATGACTCTGGTAGACACTAGGATGACACTAAATTTCTAAAAAGTTTTATTTAAAGACAATTATTTATTCCCTAGCAAAGAAAGCTTTAAATATTTCGAAATTGTTGATGGTCGTGGGTTCGAGTCGGGAAATTGTTTAGAAATTTTAATTTCTAAAAGCTTTATTTTAATAAAATTCCATATATAAAGCTTTATAATGATTTAAAGTTAAATTTCAAAAGTTTTTGTAAAAAGCTTTCAGAAGTTTTGAAAAAATTTTGGAGTTTTATCAAGCTTTTTAGGAAATTGATGAGTTTAATTGTTTAGAAATTTTAATTTCTAAAAGCTGTTTTAAACATAATTCCAAAAATAAAGCTTTAAAGTGATTAAAAGTTAAATTTCAAAAGTTTTTGTAAAAAAGCTTTCTGAGCTTTTGGAATTTTGTCAAGCTTTTTAGGAAATTTATGAGTAATGTTAATTTTATTTAAGCAAAATTACATAAATAGAAACTAAAAGTAAAATTTAAGTAGTTTTTGTAAAAGAAGCTTTTAGAGCTTTTGAAATTATTTTGGAATTTTGTCTAGCTTTTTAGTAAATTGATGAGTTATGTTAAATTTATTAAAACAAAATTACATAAATAGAAACTAAAAGCAAAATTTTAATATTTTTTATAAAAAAGCTTTCAGAGCTTTTAAAAATATTCTGGAATTCTGTTAAGTTTTTCAGGAAATTGATGAGTTATGTTTAATTTAACATAGGTCTAAGAAAACAATACAAAATTTAAGAGCTTTTACAGCTTAAATAAAGCATCCAGTGTCCAGAGTCCCACTGCTAGACTCTAAAGTGACTCTAATCGACACTAGGATGACTTTAGCTGTCACAAGAGAATAATTTCTAAAAATTGTTTTAAAAAATTTATTAATGTCTAAGAAAGCTTTTGTTTATTTCGAAATATAATTTCAAAATATAATTTCTAAAAGCTTTATTTAAAGAAAATTATATAAAAAAGTTTTAAAGTTACTAGAAGTTAAATCGAAAAAGTTTCTATAAAAAAGCTTTTGAGAGCTTTTGAAAATGTTTTGGAATTTTGTTAAGCTTCTAAGGAAATTGATGAGTTATGTTCAATTTATTTAAACAATATTTTATAAATTAAGTTTTAAACACTTTAAATAGTTTTTATAAAAAAGATTTTGAAAATGTTTTGAAATTTTGTTAAGCTTTTCAGGAAATCGATGAGTTATATTCAATTTAACATAAGTCTTAACAAATAATACAAAATTTAAAAGCTTAGTAGGCACTAGGATGACGCTAGCTATCACAAGAGAATAATTTCTAAAAATTGTTTTTAAAGAAATTTATTAATGCCTAAAAAAGCTTTTGTATATTTAAAAAAAAAAAAATAATTTCGAAAAGCTTTATTTAAAAAAAGTTACATAAATAAGGCTTTAAAATTACATAATAAAGTTTTATAGTAATTAGAAGTTAAATTTTATAAGTTTTTGTAAAAAAGCTTTTAGAGCTTTTGGAATTTTTTTCGAATTTTGTTAAGCTTTTGAGGGAATTAATGAGATTTAATAAACTGAATACAAGTCTAAAAAAACAATACAAAAGTTAAGAGCTTTCACAGCTTATATATAGCTTTCAGTTAATCCCAAAAAATCCGCAAAATCCAAAAAAATCCGAAGCTTTTGCCTTTTTTTAAGATTTTTTTGTGATTTTTTTTATCATGATATACAAAATACTAAAAATAGAAAACAATAATAAAAGCTTTTAACGAATTAATAGTATTTATCCAATTTTTAGAAAGAGCTTTTGAAAATTAATTTTATATTTTACAAGGTCTTTACAAAATGTATAAAAAAAGTCTATAACGTGATAATAAATGCAAAAGCTTTCTCAGTTTTTGTTGAGCTTTTTGTAAATATCAAAAATTTTTTAAATTCTTAAAAGCTTTTGTGTTTTTTTATGATAAATTTAATACAAGTCTTAACAAAAATAATACGAAAGCTTAAAGCTTTCACAGATTATATAGAGCTTTCAGTAAATCACAACAACATTTCAGAAGCTTTCGTCTTTTTTTTTTAAAGATGTTTGTGATTTTTTTATCATGATATACAAAATACTAAAAATTAAAAAAAAAGTTAAAGCTTTTTACGAATTAATAGTATTTAAACAATTTTTAGAAAGAGCTTTTGGAAAATTATTTCATATTTGTCAATTTCTTCACAAAATGTATAAAAAAAAGTCTATAACATAATAATAAATGCAAAAGCTTTCTTTGTTTTTGTTGAGCTTTTTGTAAATATCAACAATTTTTCAATTTGTGAAAAGCTTTTGTGTTTTTTTTAGGAGTTTGGTATTGTTTTAACAGGTCTTAGGGAAATCTTAAAAAATATACAAGTAAAAGTAAAAGCTTCTAAAATAATTAAAGTATTTAAACCATTTTTATCAAAAGCTTTAGAAAACTTTTTCAATCTTTGATAAGCTTTTGACAAAAATCTCTGTATTTTGACTAAAATAACCTCAAACGAGAAAATTTGCTATCAAATTTAAAAAGCTTTTATATACTCTATTAAATCATATTATTTTCAGAAATAGCTTTTGAAAACTAATTTCGTATTTGCTCAGTTTTTGTTGAGCTTTTTGAAAATATCAAAACATTTTCGATTTTTTAAAAGCTTTTTCCTCTTTTTAAGGTTTAAGTATTATTTTTAGCACGACTTAGATAAATCACTAGAAATATACAGCAAAAGTTAAAGCTTCTGGCAAAATTAAAGAACATATTTAAAAATTTAAAAGTTTTTAGATTTTTTTGGGATTTCCGAATAAATAAAAGTAATATAACAATTTCAATCAAAAGCTTTAGAAATCGAAGAAATCACTAGAAATAAGTTTCTAAAAATTTCAAACTAAATTTTAAATATTTTCTTAAATTTTGTTTACTTTAATTTTGTTCAAACTTTTAGTTTTACTATTTAAATTTGAAATTTAAATAACTTTTTTTTCAAATATCATATAAGTAAAACTAAAAAACTATATTACCTTTTTTTTCCAAATTAAACATAAATCTCTACACAAATCTCTCTGTTCATTAAAAGTTTCCAATTCAGTTCAATGTCATTTGAAGGGAAACTGTAATGAAACGTATTTTAACACAATTCAACTGCATGTTTGAAGCAAAAAAAGCAAAAAAGTTAGAAAAATCGTAATGATTTTTGTAAAATGTGTTTAAAATTACAGTAAAATATAATGATTTTTATGTTGGAACGTGTTCTAATATAACTATGAACTAGTAGTTTTTACATAAAGTTGAGATTTTTAATATATGTGGTCCAAAGGGGCAGAGGTGGAAAGGAATGCAATGATAGCCAACAATTTTTTAATGTTATCAAATCTCAAAACAAATTTATAGTCATAATTGCAGTAAAATTTTACATTATTTAATCTATAGACATTTGACAAATCAAGCATCAAATCTAGGGTCAAACATGTAGTCAAACTTTTAATAACGTCAAATATAAAATTTATAGAATAATTGTAGTGAAATACATCATTTTTATACAAAATTCTATAAAAAATTTACAAATGAAGCATTAAATCTAGGGTCAAAAATGTAGTCAAATTATATCAAAATCTACTATTTTCTTTAAAATATGACAGCTTTTAAAGCTTTTCATGAGTCTACAGTCAAATCATATTCAAATCACAGGTTAAATATATAGTAAGTGGTCAAATTTGCATCAAACATGGTTAAATTTGTATCAAACAAGCGTTCAAATTATATCAAAATCGGCAGATTTCTTAAAAATATAGTCGTTTTCTTAGTTTCTCATGAGTCTACTGTCAAATTATGTTAAAAGCGATTCAATATACAGTAATTGGTCAAATTAAAATATCAATCAAACAAGATATCAAATTTTATAAAAACCATCTGGTTTCTTAAAATATGCTCGCTTTTTTGGTTTCTCATGAGTTTACAGTCAAATCATGTTTAAGTCGATAGTCAAATATATGGGAAATGGTCAAACTTGTATCAAACAGCTTTTTAAATTAACTCAAAATCGATTATTGATCAAATTTGTTTCAAACAAGTGTTTCAATTACCTCAAATTTTAATGATTTCTTAAAAATATGAAAGCTTTTTTAGTTTATTAGGAGTCTATGGTTAAATCATGTTGAATAAATAGTAAGTGGTCACATTAGTATCAAACATGATCAAATTTTTATCAAACAAGTGTTCAAATTTTATAAAAATCGTCTTATTTTATAGTTTATTATGAGTTTACAGTCGAATCATATTTAAATCTCTGGTTAAATATATAGTAAGTGTTCAAATTTGTATTAAACACTCTCAAATTTGTATCAAACAAGTGTTAAAATTATATAAAAACCATCTGGGCTCCTAAAATATGATCGCTGTTTTAGTTTCTCGTGAGCTTAAAGCCAAATTTTTGTACAAACCACAGGTTAAATATATAGTAAGTAGTCAAATTTGTATCAAACAAGTGTTCAAATTATATAAAAACCATTTGATTTCCTAAAAATACAATCGTTTCTTTTAGTTTCTCATGAGCTTTAAGCCAAATCATATTCAAATCACAGGTTAAATATAAAGTAAATGTACAAATTTGTATCAAACATGCTCAAATTTATATCAAACATGGTCAAATTTATATCAAACAAGTGTTCAATTTCTATAAAAATCGACTGATTTCTTATAAATATAGTTTCTGTTTTAGTTTGTCATGAGTCTTCAGTCAAATCATGTTTAAATCACAGAATAAAAATATAGTAAGTTGTCAATTTTTTTTAACATGGTCATATTTGTATCAAACAAGTGATCAAATTATACAAAAACCGACTAGTTTCTTATAATATAATCGCTATTTTAGATTAATATGAGTCAAAGCCAAATTATGTTCAAATCACAGGTTAAATATAAAGTAAGTGGTCAAATTTGTATCAAACATAGTCAAATTTGTATCAAACAAGTGTTCAAATTTTATAAAAATCTACTGATTTCTTGAAAATATAGTCTATGTTTTAGTTTCTCATGAGTCTTTAGTCAAATCATGTCTAAATTACATGTAAAAATTATAGCAAGTGGTCAAATTTGTATAAGACATGGTCAAATTTGCATCAAAACCCATCTGATTTCTTAAAATGTGATCGCTATTTTAGTTTCTGATGAGCTTAAAGCCAAATTATGTTCAAATCATAGGTTAAATATATAGTAAGTGATCAAATTTGTATCAAACAAGCCTTCAAATTCTATAAAAACGATTTGATTCCATTATTTCATGAGTTTACAATCAAAGCTTAAAGCCAAATCATGTACAAATCACAGGTTGAATATACAGTATGCGGCCAAATTTGCATCAAACAAGTGTTCAAATTCTTTAAAAACCGTCCGATTTCGTAAAAATATGATAGCTTTTTTAGTTTTCCATGAGTATGTAGTCAAATCATGTTCAAATCACAGGTTAACTATACAGTAGGTATTCAAATTTGTATCAAACATAGTCAAATAGTATTTAAATTCTATAAAAATCATCTTATTTCTTAAAAATATGCCTGTTTTTTTAGTTTCTCATGAGTTTACAGCCAAATCATGCTCAAATCTCTGGTTGAATATATAGTAAATGGTCAAATTTGTATCAAACAAGTCTTCAAATTTCACCAAAATCGACTGATTGCTTAAAATCTTGGGCGCTGTTTTAGTTTCTTAGAAATCTATAGTCAAATTATAATCAAATCACTGGCTTCACATAGGGAACAGTGTCAGATTTGTATCAAACAAGAGTTCAAATTCTAAAAAAATCGTCTGATTTCTTTAAAATATGATCGCTTTTTTAATTTTTCATGATTTTACAGACAAATTATGTTCAAATCACTGGTTAAATATGCAGCAAGTGGTTAAATTTATATCAAACATTGGTCAAATTTGTATTAAACATGATCAAATTTGTATCAAACAAGTACCCTTAGTATACAAAAATCGATAAATGACCAAATTTTTATTGTATCTTTAGTTTTTGATTTCAATCATATTCATATCACTGCATAATTATATGGAAAATGGCCAAATTTGTATCAAACAAGTCTTCAAATTCTACCTATTGTAGTCAATGATTTCCTTCCTTTCCACTTCTGCTACAAAATTTTCATATGTTTGCATTAACTGGATTTGTTGGACAACATTTTGTACAACTCTTGGGATTATCATAATACAAACGTGTATGTATGATCAAACAACACAACAAACAGCAAACAAATAACCATTGAATTCCGAATATTATTAAACCTTATTCTTATAACCTTCCCTACCTCCTTCTTTAAAACGACCCTCCACAATTTTCCATATCCCAGTCATGTTGAACATCATGACACCACAATGTAAAATCTTTATGGTCACGTTTGAATGTTAGTTTGTTTATGTGCTTGAAGGATAAAGTATAATATTTTAGAAAATAGCAGACGAGTCTGCTAGTTAGTGAGTGAGTAAGTAAATTACTTTATGGTAATAAGCTCTAGTCCGCCCCTTCCCTCTACTGCTTGCATCCAGTATCCTCAAGTACTTGTTAGAGTATAATGTTAAAGTACTTGGAATATAATGCAGCTGCTGCAGCAGAACTATCCAGCATTTGATTGCATTTGATGTAAAGAATGTAAATTTTAAATAGGGAAAATATTTAAGTTTAAACCAGCAGATGAACGTTTAAAGTAAAATGTGTAAGTTTTAGAATTTAAAGGGGGAAATAAAATGATTGAAGCAATAGAACACTTTAAAAATACAATTTGATTAATTTGGATGTGATTTAAGGTTTAAGCTTAATATCAAATTTACTTCAAACTGAAGTTTTATTCTTGTAAAGATAAGAAATTTTTTTAGTTTTAGTATTAATAATTTTTGGTTACCCTTTATCTGATTGCTCAGCAATTTCCTTTCAGGTATTTCAATATTTATTAATGACTATTTCAAATTGTTTGACTATTAAAAATTTTTAAATATTTAAATAAGAAATTCCTGCTTAACATAGAACCTTTACAATATGGCCAAATAATTAATCAGCAAAATTGCAGAAGTAAAGAATTTTAAATATTTTATTATTTAAAAAATTAAATTTAGTCAAATAGAAGATCAAATATATATTCAAATTTGCATCAAACAAGTGTTAAAATTATATCAAAACCGACTGATGTCTCAAAAGTATGTTAAATTTGTAAGTTCTCATGAGTCTACATTAAAAAAATATTCAAGTCACTGGTAAATTGTCAAATTTATTTCAAGCAAATATTTATAGCTAAGTTTGAATCAAATAAGTGTTAAAATTATATCAAAATCGACTCAAATAATTGCCTCAATCTAATTCAAATAACATCAAAGTCTAAATCAGTCTTACATAATGTTCAAATTACTAATAACATATATTTTACAGCGTCAAATTTATATCAAACAAGTGTTAAAATTATACCAAAATATCGTTCATGGTCAAATTTGTATCAAAATTTCATACATTTACGTTTAGATTACTACCTACATATAAGGTTATCGGTCAAATTTGTATCAAACATGTGATCAAATTATTTAAAAACTGACTGATTTCTTAAAAATATGGTCATTCATTTAGTTTCTTATGAAATTATAGTCAAATCATGTTCAAATCACTTTTTAAATATATGATAAATGGTGAAATTTGTATCAAACAAATATTCAAATTGTATCAAAATTGACTGATTTCTCACAAATATTTAATAACTTCATCTGGGAAGACATTTATAGACAAATCAATATCAAATCTTAAAGAATATAACTACAAATATTTATTTGTAAATAAAAATCAAATCTTTGGTCAAATTTATATCAAACATGTGTTCAAATTATATCGAAAACTACTGATTTCTTAAAAATAAGGTAGCTTTTTTAGTTTCTAATGAGTCCACAGTCAAATCATGTTTATTTTACATTTAATATGTGGTAAGTGGTCAAATTTGCATCAAACATGTGCTCAAATTTTATCAAAATCTACTGATTTCTTAGAAATAATGATTCTTTTGTTAGTTTCTCATTAATTTACAGTCAAATCATGTTCAAATCATAGGTTAAATATATGGTATGTGGTCAAATTTGTATCAAACATGGTAAAATTTGTATCAAATAAGTTTTCAAATACTATAAAAATCACCTAATTTCTATAAAATAAAGTCCATTTTTTAGTTTCATATTAGTCTACAGTCAAATCATGTTCAAGTCACTGGTTCAATATGTGCTAAGTTGTCAAGTTTGTATCAAACATGTGTTCAAATTTAATTAAAATCTACCGATTTCTTAAAAATAATATTCCCTTTGTTAGTTTCTTATGAGTCTTCAGTCAAATCATGCTTAAATCACGATTTATGAATATGGTAAGTCGTCAAATTTGTATCAAACATGGGCAAATTTGCATCAAATAAGTGTTCAAATATTATAAAAATTTACTGATTTCTAAAAAATAAAGTTCCTCTTTTAGTTTCTTCTTAGTCTACAGTTAAATTTTGTTCAAATCACAGGTTTAATATATATTAGGTGGTCAAATTTGTATCAAACATGGTTCAAATTGTATCAAAATTTACTGATTTCTTAAAACTAATATTCCCTTTGTTAATTTCTCATGGGTCTACAGTCAAATCATGTTCAAATCACAGGTTTAATATATGGTAAGTTGTCAAACTTTTATCAAACATGGTCAAATTTGTATCAAATAAGTTTTTAAATACTATAAAAACCACCTTATTTTTATAAAATAAAGTTAGTTTTTTAGTTTCTTATTAGTCTTTAATCAATTAATGTTCAAATCACAGGTTTATTATATGGTAAGTGATCAAATTTGTATTAAACATGGTCAAATTTGTATGAAATAAGTAATCAAATACTATAAAAATTTACTGATTTCTGAAAAATTAAGTTCCTTTTGTAGTTTCTTATTTGTCTACAGTCAAAACTTGTTCCAATCACGGGTTTACTATATGGTAAGTCATCAAATTTGTATCAAACATGGTCAAATTAGTATCAAATAAGTTTTAGAATACCATACAAATCTCATAATTTCTATAAAATAAAGTTCCTTTTTTAGTATCTTCTTAGTCTGTGATTTGAACAAATCATGTTCAAATCACAGGTTCAATGGGTGGTAAGTGGTCAAATTTCCATCAAACATATGTTCAAATTTAATCAAAATCTACTGATTTCTTAAAAATAATATTACCTTTGTTTATTTCTCATGAGACTTCAGTCAAATCATGTTCAAATCTCGGGTTTTATATATGGTAAGTGGTCAAATTTGTATCAAATATGGTCAAATTTGTATCAAACACGAGTTCAAATGCTATAAAAATCACCTGAATGCTATAAAATAAAGTTAATTTTTTAATTCCTCATTAGTCTTTTGTCAAATCATGTTCCAATCACAGGTTAAATATATGATAAGTGGTAAAATGTGTATCAAACATGGTCAATTTTGTATCAAATAAGTTTTCAAATACCAGAAAAATTATTTAGTTTCTAAAAAATAAATTTAATTCTTAGTTCCTTATTAGTCTACTGTCAAATCATGTTAAAATCACAGGTTCATTACATCGTCAGTGATCAAATTTGTATTAAACATGGTCAAATTTATATAAAATAAGTTTTCAATTACTATAAAATCACCTAATTTCTATAAAATAGAGTTTCTTTTTTTTTAATTTTTATTAGTCTACAGTCAAATCATGTTCAAATCATAGGTTTTGTACATGGTAAGTGGTCAAATTTGTATCAAACATGTGTTCAAATGTTATTAAAATCTACTGATTTCATAGAAATAATGTTCCTTTTATTAGTTTCTCATGAGTCTTAAGTCAAGTAATGTTCAAATCACAGGTTTAATATATGGTAAATGGTCAAGTTTGCATCAAACATGGTCAAATTTGTATCAAATAAGTTTTCAAATTTTCTAAAAATCACCTAATTTTATAAAATAAAGTTCCGTTTTTTAGTTTCATATTAGTCAACAGTCAAATCATGGTCAAATCACAGGTTCGATGTATTTTAAGTGGTCAAATTTGTATCAAACATTGTCAAATTTGTATCAAACAAATGTTCAAATTCTAGAAAAACCGCTTGATTTCTTAAAAATATAGTCGTTTTCTTAGTTCCCTTAGAGTCTTTAGTCAAATAATGCTCAAATCACTTTCTTATGTTCAAATATTTGGTCAAATTTCTAATCAATTCAGTAGTAAAATTATTTAATTCGTGGTCAAAAACATTGTGATATCTTTAGTCAAATATATTATCGAATTTATATCGAATCTATGGTCAAATCTTTTATCAAATTTTTGGTCAAACCTTTATTCAAATTTTCAGTCAAACCGTTGTCAAATCTAAGTCCTACAGTCAGATTCCTAAACACATCTGAAGTCATTTTCATTCCAAGTTTATTTTATTATCATTTTTCTATGAGTCTAATTTTTTTCTGGCAGTGACATCTTTTGGCTTCAACTTGAATTAATTCAAAAGCTTTCTGTTGGTATTAGCTTTTAAATTCTTCTGCCATCAGTAAAGTCTTCAACCCTGGCCAAAGAATTCAATCTCAAACTTTTAGTCAAGACAATCTAACTAGCAAGGTTTCAAACCGAAGTTGTTAATAAAGTTTAGAAATTTGACAAAAGAGGGGGGTATTGTCATTTTGTAACAAAAGTTTATGAGTCTGCAAAAATTTCGATTTTTTAAAAAGGGACAGAAACAATTGAATTTGTGGGATCACTTACGATGTTATCACTAGAGACTATACAAAATGTTTGATACAAATTTATAATTGAAGGCCAATTTGAAGGTCATTTGAAGGAAGATATAGAGGGTTTTCTAAAAACAAAATTTTTTATCTATTCAAATCTTTAGTAAAATACTCGTATTATGCCAAAGAAGTCAAACATATCAAATCTATGTCAAATCTTTAGCCAGATTTATAGTAAAAATGATGGACAAGCCTTATATCAAGCCTAAAGTAAAATCTATAAACTCATTTATTCATGTTTGATGTTCAAAATGAAATTCTGGAAGGTTTTTTTTTTCAAAATTCCTTATAGTCTCCTACAAAAAAATGATCAAATCTTCAAACTTTTTTCTTGTTTTTGCTTTATTTCAACAAATTCCTAACTGTTATTTGCTTGCTATCAAAAAATAATGTTGCATGTCATTTATTATAGTTTTGCTCTAATGTGGCATATACCTAAAGATGCAACAGCTACTTTGTTTAATGCCTTGCATCATCATCATCATCTTTCAAGCCAAGCAAAGGCAGCTGCTGGTGGCTGCAGCTCAAACATTTTCAACATGAAAAGATTTTTGGTTTCCTGTTTGCTTTGATAAATTTGCGTTTTCTAGCGAAAGATAAGAAATATTAAAAAAACAAAAATGTCATTAAGTTTCTTATACATATATTCCTCTTCAGAGCCATCGTCTTCATCATAGAAAATAAAATAATTAAAAACTCACGCCATTTAGACATTAGCAAGGTCGTTCTCTAACACCTACAAATTAATGTTGCACATTCTTCTTTTTTTAGTTATTTCGTTTTTTCAAACTTTTTGTGTAAAATTGTCAACAGTTATTTTGTAAAATGAAACTAAAAATTTTGTTGTGATTTTCTAACGTTTTGTTGGTTCTGCTACGAAGGCGTTAAATTATTTATGTTGTATGCAACAACTGTAACTTTTGAGGCAACAGCTAAGCAACAGTTAAGTGTTGCTCAAATACTTATTAGATATGTTGCATGCAATTTGGCTAAAGCAATTACAAGACTTTAAACTGTTATAAAAAAAAAAATTGTAAGGTAAAATTTGGCAATTAAATAAAAATTTTTGCAAATACTTCGTCAAACTTATAGTCAAATCAATAGTAAAATCAATGATTAAATCAGTAGTCAAATCTATAGTCAAATCTATAGTCAAACCTTTAGTCAAATCTAGGGTCAAATCGACGCATTCGATATCGATTGAAACCACAAACTCTTAAGCAAATATTTTTAAACAATATTAAATCGATATGGTAAATGGTCAAATTTGTATCAAGCAAGTGATCAAATTATGTTGAAATGTCCGATTTCTTAAAATTAGGTCCAATGTTTTGGTTTTTCATAGGTCTAAAGTCAAATGATATCCAAATATTTTATGTATATTAAGGCGTCAAATTTGCATCAAACAAGTGTACAAATTCTATAAAACCATTAGATTTCTTAAATATATGATCTTTTTTTTTAGCTTCTCGTAAGACTACAGTCAAATCATATTCAAATCACTAGTTAAATATATAAAAAAAATGGTCAAATTTGTATAAAAAATGGTCAAATTTGCATCAAACAAATGTTCAAATTCCTGAGTCTAAGAAAAATAATCGCTTTTTAGTTTCTTACAAGTCTACAGCCAAATCACGTTCAAATCCCTGTTAAAATATAAAGTAAGTGGTCAAATTTGTATCAAACAGGGTAAAATTTGCATCAAACAGGTGTTCAAATTCTATAAAAATCATTGGATTTCATAAAAATATGATAGTTTTATTAGTTTCTCATGAGTCTACACTCAAATCATGTTCAAATCACTAGTTAAATATATAGTAAATGATCAAATTTGTATAAAAAATGGTAAAATTTACATCAAACAAATGTTCAAATTCCTGATTTCTTAATAAAAATGATCGATTTTTAGTTTTTTATGAATCTATAGTCAAACCATGTTCAAATCACTGGCAAAATATAAAGTAACTGGTCAAATTTGTATCAAACAGGGTCAAATTTGCATCAAACAGGTGTTCAAATTCTATAAAAATCGTTGGATTTCGTAGAAATATGATAGTTTTATTAATTTCTCATGAGTCTACAGTCAAGCACTGTTCAAATCACTTGTTAACTATATGGTACATGGTCAAATTTGCATCAAGCAAATGTTCAAATAACATAAAAATCATCTAATATCTAATAATATTGTAGTTTTTTTTTTAATTTCTCAGGAGCCATGTCAAAATAACTGGTAAAAAGAGATCAATTTTATATCAAACATGTTCAAATTTGTATCAAACAAATGCACAAATATTATAAAAATCGACGAATTCTTAAAGTTATGACCATAGTTTTGGTTTCTCATGAGTCCAGAGTTATATGATGTCTAAATCCCTTGTTAAGTATCTAGTAAGGGGTCAAATTTGTATCAAACATGTTCTCATTTGTATCAAACAAGTGCTCAAATTCTATCAAAATCATTAGATTTCTTTTAAACATACCTTCTTTTAAGTTTCTTATTAGTCTACAGCCAAATCATGTTCAAATTGCTTGTAAATGATATCAAACAAGTGTTCAAATTATATCAAAATCGACTGATTTCTTGATATATGGTCAGTTTTTTAGATTCTCATAAGTTTTTAGACAAATTATGTCCAAACCACTGTTAAAATATTCAGAAAGTGGTCAAGTTTGCATAAAACATGGTCAAATTTGTATCAAACAAATGTTTAAATTTTACAAAAATCGTCTGATTTCTTAAGAATATAGTCGTACTTTTAGTTTTTAATAATTTCGCGTCAAATCCTGCTCAAATTACTGGTTTAATATAAAATAAATGGTAAAATTTGTATCAAATTATATTAAAATCGATTTATGATCAAATTTATATCAAACAAGTGTTCAAATTATATCAAAATCGACTAATATCTTTGAAATAAAGCCGTTTTTTTAGTTTCTCATGAGTATACAATTTAAACATATTCAAAATGATGATTAAATTAGTCAAACTTGTATCAAACAAATGTTCAAATTATATCAAATCCGACAGATTTCTCAAAACTTGGTCAGTTTTTCTAGTTTCTCATAAGTTTTTAGTCAAATTATGTCCAAATCACTGTAAAAATATATAGTATGTCGTCAAACTTGATCAAACATGGTAAAATTTGTATCAAACAAGTGTTCAAGTTCTATAAAAAGCGTCTAATTTATTAAAAATATTGTCAAATCCCTTTCAAATCACTGGTTTAATATAAAATAAATGGTAAAATTTGTATCAAATTATATCAAAATTGTTTGATGGTCAAATTTGTGTCAAACAAGTGTTAAAGTTTTCTAAAAATAGTCTAATTTCTTAAAGATATATTCGCTTTTTAAGTTTTTCATGAGTATATAGTCAAATCATTATCAAATCGATGGTAAAGTTGGTCAAACTTGTATAAAATAAATATTAAAATTATATCAAAATCGTTTGATGGTCAAATTTGTATCAAAAAGTGTTCAAGTTTTCTAAAAATAGTCTAACTTCTTAAAGATATATTCGCTTTTTAAGTTTTTCATGAGTATATAGTCAAATCATTATCAAATCGTTGGTAAAATTGGTGAAACTTGTATAAAATAAATATTAAAATTATATAAAAATCGTTTGACGGTCAAATTTGTATCAAGCAAGAGTTCAAATTTTCTAAAAATAGTCTGATTTCTTAAAAATATAGTCGTTTTTTAGTTTCTCATCAGTACAAAGTCAAAAAATAATCAAATTGATGGCTAAATTGGTCAAACTTGTATAAAAGAAATATCAAGATTATATCAAAATCGTTTGATGGTCAAATTTGTATCAAACAAGTGTTAAAATTTTCTTAAAATAGCCTATTTTTTTTAAATTAAGTCGTTTTTTTTTAGTTTCTCATGAGTACATAGTCAAAACATGATCAAATCGATGGTTAAATTGGTCAAATTTGTATAAAACAAATATTAGAATTATATCATAATCGTTTGATGACCAAATTTGTATCAAACAAGTGGTTAAATTTTCAAAAAATATTCTAATTTTTTAAAATGATAGTCGGTTTTTTAGTTTTTAATGAGTAAATAGTCAAAACTTGATCAAATCGATGGTTAAATTAGTCAAACTTGTATAAAACAAATTTTTAAATTATATTAAAATCATTTGATGGTCAAATTTGTATCAAACAAGTGTTAAAATTTTCTAAAAATAGTCTGATTTTTAAAAACTTGTTTAAATTGGTCAAACTTTTATAAAATAAATATTAAAATTATATCAAAATTGTTTGATGGTCAAATTTGCATCAAACAAGTGTTCAAACTTTCGAAAAATGGTCTGATTTTTTTAAAATATTGTCGTTTTTATTGTATCTCATGAGTATATAGCCAAAACATGATCAAATCGATGGTTAAATTGGTCAAACTTGTATCAAACAAATGTTCAAATTGTATCATAAGGGTTTGATGGTCAAATTTGTATCAAACAAGTGTTATCATTCTTGAAAAATAGTCTGATTTTATAAAAATATAGTCGTTTTTTTAGTTTCGCAAGAGTACATGATCAAATCGATGGTTAAATTGATCAAACTTGTATAAAACAAATATTAAAATTATATTGAAATCGTTGACGATCAAATTTGTATCAAACATGTGTTAAAATTTTATTAAAATCCGACTAATTTCCCAAATATATGAACGCCTTTTTAGTTTCTCATGATTCTGCAGTCAAATTATGTTCAAATCCCAGGTTAAGTATATATAAAACGGTCAAATATGTCTTCAAATCAAATTCAAATTGTCTTTTTTCTTAAAAAAAAAAATAATTTTCTTCCTTTTCTTTATTTTCTCACAATATTTTCCTGATCTTTTGGTGTAACATTTCAAATCGGAAGTAAAAGTTATGGCGAGACATGCTAAAGCTTCCTTTTAATTTAAAGTTTGAAGCAAAAAAAAAATCAATTATAAAAAGAATTAATAGAAGAATTTAAATCGTTTATGTAGAACAGCATAATCTTAATTATTTTCAAAGATTAAACATAAATATCTTTAAAAGATAAGATTCTAATGAGTAACCGGTTACTAATAGAGAAAGAATTGAACATTAGTTTCGCTTCAAACGGATGTCAAACAAAGAACAAATGAATTTAAATTTGTAAAAATAATAACTGGATTTAAAAACTTGAGGATTTAGCAAGAGTTAAAGCACTCCAGAGTTATATTTTGAGAGATTTTTTTTCAAAACATTATGGTTTTTTTAAAGATGTTCAAATATTTGCCTAACAAGTGCTGGACTTCATCAATCATTTCCTTTTTCTAACTGTGTGTGTGGTCTTTGGGCCAAGAAATATTAATTTCCCACTAGTTAACTTCGTCCAGCAAACTTAACTTTTAAGTCTTTGGTATAAACTTCTCGTATTTTCCTAGATCATAACTCAAATGATGGTGTCGTCTTAATGGCTGTTAAGGCAACGCATGTTTGAAGTTTTGTTCTTTCTTTGGCAAACCATTTCATTTAAGTTTAGCTTCTAGACTCCAAACTCCTTTGAACCTTTTTCCACTGATGATGCATCGTTTTCTAGTTTCCAGTCATGTTATGTTTGTCTTAAGCATCATTTCAGCTTTTGGCTTGTTGAGGCTGGCTGTCTTTTACCCTGGGGAAATTGTTGGCGCTGTACTTGAAGTTTATGTTATATGAGTACTTTTCCTCTACGACGTGTTATAATAAATTTTACCAGTTTAGCCTTGTTCACCTCTATTTCAAAAACTCCGCTAGCCGCTGCTTTAAGACTCGTTGACAACTCCTCGAGCTGGCTTGAAATTTATTTATGTTTGGCAGACGAAGAGAGAAACATTTGAAAAGATTCATTGGAATTCACACATTATTAATAATGAACGCACAATCACTTTAGCCTCAAAACACCATTGACCAACAATACACCAAGGGCCGGCATTTGTTTGCCAAAAAGGCTAAAGATTGACAAGGCACAGACAAACGCTATTTGAGGAAGTGTGTTCTACAAATGTCATAAACTTGTTAACAAGATTTGAAGCCCATTTCGTTTGCGAGATAAAATCAAGAGATTCTTCAAGCAAGAATTTTAACAAATGGTTATTGATGTCTGCTCAATAATTATGAAATTTTAACAAAATTTTATCGTTATTAGAAAATGCTTGAACAAATACAAAGTTTTTTATATAAAAAAGGAATGGGCAAACTTAGGCACTTCATGTTTTTGGTAAACTATTCATTGTTTATGATTTCTCCTAATGATGATCACTAGTCCCCTCGCTGACCCTTGATTTTCCTTCAGAAAATGAAAGGTCACCTCGCTGACCCTTGATTTTTTATAAATTGATTATATTAAGAGAAAAATGAGTCTCTACATTAATTTTATGTTAAAAAAATGATTACTCAAATTGGTGACCCTTGATTCCTGACTTACCTCGCCGATTCTTTACTATTTCTAGCAAAAATCATAAGTCACCTCCGTGACCTTTGATCTTACTCAACAAAAGCCATCAAAAACCTCGATAATACTTGATTATGCCCAAATCTAATTAAATTGCGGCGGTGATTCTTGATATTATCTATTGATACAAGAAGATCTCCTATTTTCACTTTTTAAAACCATTGATCTCACCTATCATTCTTCAGGATGTTTTCTCATAGATAAGGCACCTCCGAAGTTCTTGTGCCAGCTGCCGTAGCAGGGGGATTTCTTGCATGGTTACCCTTTGGAGTAGTATATTCTGCAATGTTGTTTCTTTCCATGATTAAAATATCGTAAGTGCTAAGTCGACGGATATTGAGTCCAAAGGCAAGGGCCACCATTCGAAAATTTTTCGACTCCAATAAAAAACCTGTTAGTGGCTTCGGTAATTTTCGATTTTCCCCCCAAAAAAAAACAAGAATTTTCGAAGAGAATTGCCTCGGAGACCTTTGGAAATTCCTAGCGAAAACCATAAGTCAACTCCGTGACCCTTAAATATTCCTAACGGAAATCATAATTCAACTTCGTAACCCTTAAATATTCCCAGCGAAAATCATTTATCAATTCAGCGACCCTTGATTTTTTCCAACAAAAGTCATGTGTAACCCCTATAACGCTTGATTACTCCCAGAACGAATGGATTCTAAATATCTTCTATTGAGAATAGAAGATCTCTTATTTTATCTTTTGAAAACCATTAGTCTTCCCTTTCAGAAAAATCGTGGTTTTTATCAAAGACTATGGAATTCCACACCAAAAATCCATTAGTCGCTTCGGTAACCCTCGTTTTTCCCTGAAGAAGAACTAGAGTTGCCAAGCATTCTAGTAAATTTCTTCAAACAACGTCGTATAACTTAATGTCTCTTTAATCGTGAGTCGCTTTGATAAGTATTGGGGTTTCTAATGAAAAGATGTTGATCTTCTCGATAGCTTTGAATTTCTACGATAAAAGAACTTGAGTTGCCGAGATGAAGGATAATCGGAGTGTGTTCAAAATTTTTACTTGGAAACTGTTCGTTAGGACCTATCGATGACGATTAGGTTTCCTAACGTAAAGTAATAAGAATCCTCAGAGACACTCAGTTTCCACCCAATTTTTCCGATAAAAGAACCTGAGGTGCCGAGATGTAGAGATGTCCGGGTTTCCATATTGAAATTCATAAATATCTACTAAAATGCTGTGTCATATCGTATCCGAAAACGTCATTGCCTTCTCGAAAGCCCAAATCTGATTGATTCCAAGAGAATACCGTGAGTCTCCTCGCGGACTCATGGTTTTTCCTGTGGAAAATCTTGAGTCTTCTCATGATATTTTTAAGCGATCCTATCGATGGCGTAACAAGAATCCTCAAAGACACTCAATTTCTCCTATTAAAGAATATGAGGTGCCGAGATGTAGGGAAATCGGAGCGTGTACAAAATTTGTATTTGGAAACTGAGTGCTTTGAGGATTCTTGTTACTTTTCATTAAGAAACCCAAACGCTGTCGATAGGAGACGATCACCTATTATGTATAAATAATCATCTCCTATCGATGACGATTAGGTTTCCTAACGAAAAGTAACAAGAATCCTCAGAGACATTCAGTTTCCACTCAATTTCTCTGATTAAAGAACTTAAGGTGCCGAGATGTGGAGACTTCTGGGTTTCCATATTGAAATTCATAAATATGTTCTAAAATGCTGTATCATATTGTATCCGGAAACGTCATTGCCTTCTCGAAAGCCCAAATCTGATTGATTCCAAGAAAATACCGTGAGTCTTCTTGCCGACTCGTGGTTTTTGCTGTTAAAAAGCTTAAGTCTTCTCGCTTGGAGAAAGGATAAAGCTAAAATCTGCCTGATTTCAGAGACGTTTGCAAATGGAAGCTCAAAAGTCTCTTCTTCCACATTCATGTTTGGGTGTCTAAATCTAAATTCGTATGTATCGTGTCCGGAAACGTTACTTTTCGTTAGAAAACCCAAACGCCATCGATAGCGATCATCTCCTATCGATGACCATTTGGTTTCCTAACGGAATGTAACAAGAATCCTCAGAGGCACTCAGTTTCCACACAATTTCTCCGACATAAGAACGTGAGGTGCCGAGATGTAGGGTAATCGGAGCGTGTACAAAATTTGTATTCGGAAACTGAGTGTCTCTGAGGATTCTTGTTACTTTTTGTTAGGAAACCCAAACGCCATCGATATTAGACGATTATTAATTCTGTATAAATAATCGTCTCCTATTGATGAAGATTGGGTTTCCTAACGAAAAGTCATTAGAACCCTCAGAGACTCTCAGATTCGTTCTTCCACAGAAGAACGAGAGTTGTTTTCTTTACAAAAGTCGTACATCTCAAAGGTACGAGATTTGTAAGTCCCTTTTTTTTGGAAGAACTAGAGTAACCGCGATGACTCTGGATTATTATCTATCCGATAACGTCTTGGCTTTCAAAAAGGAAACTCGTAAATTCCGTCGGAGACTCTTGATTTTTGTTATCAAAAATCGCACATCGACAACTTGGCGATTGAGTTTCCAAATAGAAATTTGATAGTCTTCTTAAAGAAAAAATTTGATGTGATCTTGATTTTCCCTTTCGAAAAGCTTTAGAAAGTTTTTCTAACGACTAGATTTCCAAAAAGAAGTTCTTGAGTTTGCTGGATTGTACTCGACTTTCATCGTAAAATAACATGAGTTACAGAAGAGTTGAGTTGACTAAGTAGCTCTTGATTTTCATGATGACTGGGTTTCACCATGAGCTTCCCTAAAGACTACCGGGTTTTGTAAAAAAAGTCTTGATTATCTTAATAAATTAATGGGTTTCCAAAGAAATTCTCTTGTCAAACGATGAGTTTTCCGATTTAGGATTGGAAATGTATAAGAAAAAGTCAGTTTCAAAATTTTTTTTACAACTATTCCATTTATTTAAGTTCACAATTATCTTAAACCTCCATGAGCAAAGTTCTACGACACTTCAAGGTAAATCTCAATTTATATCTAAACGCCACCAGTTCGATGATAAAACATAAGACACTCAATATCAGGCCAACGGCCAACAAATACCAAGCAATACGAAAGTAATATAAATTCAAAGGATCCACAGGATATTCATCCTCCAGTATACGATATCTTTCCTTGGTAATGGCCTGTCGAAAGCCCTCATCATTCCAACGATTCCAGAGACCAAACTGTTTGACACGCATTATAAAAACATCCAAGCTGTGGGCAAATGGTGCACCCAACTGCACGGGATAGGTATTAAGGACGGGACCAAAGCAAATATCCGAAAGTTTATAAACCGGTTGTATGAGATTCCTTTGGAGTTTGGAGACAAAATTCCATTGATTGTTGGTGACCACATAGGCAAAGGAGCGATTTGTTTTTTTGATTTGATCTGTTATATCCACAATGGTAGTTTCCCTTAAAAGCTTAGTAAGGCGCGTTAGGTTAACGTATTCATTGTTTCTGAGCTCCTCGAGCGTTATGCTGGATATTAGAATGCCAATGTTTTCCTTCAAAGCATCATCTATGCTATTGATAAAAGGCTGAAAAATCGGCCTCATATTGTAGACCGTCAGATAGCTGTTGTAGTAACTGGAGATGATAAAGCTCATCATGATGATGATAAAATAGAACAGCTGAAGCCTTAAGGAAAGATTTTTGAAAGGTATACAGCAGGAATTGGCACAAAACATTACCAAAGCCATACTCGCCAGGAGATTTGTACGAAATGAGTGCGAGGGATGTTTCAAGATAGCCATGGCATAGGCCACATAAACCACTGTGACACCCAGCAAAGACCAAATATAACGACCAAAAGGCCAGGTTATGTACCAATATCTGGGCAGTTCATCTTTCGAAGGTACCATTATACAGGTATTCGACCAATCCAAAGGATATGAGAAACCAATATTGGCAAAACTGTTCTCAAAGTTTGTTGTTAGCAGAGAAATATTATATAAACCGTTCTCAATACTCATATGTATCTCGGACATTGTACTGTCATGCCTATCCTCCAAGACTAGAGTGTAATTCATATATTCGGCAAAATATTGCAATAGCCGGGCATAGCCGCCTGCAAGAGTAGTTTTTCCAGCTGAATTGGTGTATCTAAAAGATTTTGGTACGTCCTTGTGATATGGCACCAGAAGAATATCCATTTATTGAAGCGACTTGAATACCGGCCGTTTTAAAGTTGCGCTGTTAACTGTATCAGAATGTAAGAGGAATTTTGTTTAAATAGATTTGAAGTTCATAGGGAAAGTGTTTTTGAACAGCAATCACACATAGTCCTTAATTATAATTACAAAGAATTTATAATAAATAGCGATTTGTACTTAACTCAATTTCAAGAAGAAGGTCATAACTTTAAATGTACAACTTTCGATAGCCCAACATCCTCTTTCACTTTCAGAGTGATAACTATTGCCGTAAAGAATCTTAGTTTAGAGCAACCCTGACTTCGAAACAGAAAATCAAGAGTCTCCTCGATGGCTGCTGGTTTTTTAATTCCAGCCTTAAAGGCGTCCGGGTTTCAAAATTGAAATTCGTAGGTATTTTCCAAAATGCTTATAGTATTCGGAAATGACATTGGCTTCCCGAAAATCTAATTTTTTATCTACCTCATTTCGAAACAGAAAATAGATAACCTCAATGACATCCCTAAACATTCTTGGCTTTTGGAAAGCCTCAAGCTCGAATCTTGTCGATTTTAAACATAAATTTGTGAGTCTCTTCAGCGACATTGTTTTTCCATTTCGAAATCTTAAGTCGACTTAGAGACGTCCGGGTTTCCAAATTGAAATTCATAAATGTCTCCTAAAATGCCGAGATGTAGGGTAATCGGAGCAAGTTCAAAATTTTTATTTGGAAACTGAGTGTCTCTGCGGATTCTTGATACTATTCGTTAGGAAGCCCAAAGGCCATCGATAGGAGACGATTGTTAATTCTGTATAAATAATCGTCTCATATCGATGACTATTGGGTTTCCTAACGAAAAGTCATTGCCTTCTCGAAACCCTAAGTCTGCCTGATTCCAAGAGAATACAGTGAGTATCTTCGGCGACTCGTGATTTCTTCTGTTAAAAATTTGGAGTCTTATCGCAACATTTTGAACGTTTCTGAGTTTTCAAAATCTGAGATATCTCAGAGACTCTTAATTTTTTTGGGCTTCTTAAGCCGCCCCAGAGACGTTTGCAAATGGAAGCTCGAGAGTCTCTTCAAATACTATGCATCTTCTTCCACATTCATTTTAACCTTAGACACGTTCGGGTATCCAAATGTAAATTTGTAAGTATCTTTTAAAACGCTGTGTTTTCTCGAGTTCAGAAACGACATTGCCTTCTCGAAGGCCTTAAGTCAAAATCTGTTTGATTTTAAAGGGAATATTGTGAGTCTTCTTGGTGACTTGTGTTTTTTTCTGTTGAAAATCTTGAGTTGCCTCAAAACATTTGCAAGCGATAATGGCATAGAGACATACGTGACCAACATTGGATTCTGGAAAACCTAACGTTTAAATTTGAGAGTCTACTAAGCAACTTCTATTTTTACATTTGAAAACCTTAATCCGCCTTAGAGACCTCCAAATTAAAATTCGTGGTTTTTTCTGTTGAAAATCTTGAGTTGCCTCGACAATTTGCATGACTTTGGAAAAGCAAATCTTCCTGATTCCGAAACGGAAAATAGTGAGTCTCCTCAGCGACTTTTGGTTGTTGCTTTCAAGAATCTTGAGTTGACTCAGAGGCGGTTGCAAATGGGAATTCGTAAGTGTCTTCAAACACTTTGCATCTTCTTGCACGTAAATTTTTGGTAAATGTCAGCGTTAGTTCTAATTTCCAAACAATCTTAACTCTGTCTGATTTCAAAACAGAAAATCGTCGGTCTCTTCGACAATTCCTGGTTATTTCCTTCGGAAAGAAAGAATAATGTTAAAATCTAATAGATTTCGAAACAGAAATCCTTGAATCTCCTCTGCGATTTTTGATTAAATCTTCAGGATTTCAAAAAATGAATATCGTAAGGCTCCTTGACCATGTTTGGTTGTTTCATTCGATCTTGGCTTTGTGAAAGAATAAATGGAGACTCTTGGTAATTCCTTTCGAGAACCTTATATCGACTATTTTCGTAAACGATCTTGTCCTCGGGATCAGATAAAGCTTAGTTATACCTTTCGAGATTTCTGAGATGCCCTAGAGTCTTCCGTGAACAATTTTAGCTTCACAAATGGATAAAGCTTCAATCTACCAGATTTCGAAAAAGAATGTCCCTCAGGTGATATTTGGTTACCGTTCGAGAATCTTGGGTTGCTTCAGAGATCTTGACTTCGTTAAAGAATAAAGCTAAGATATCAGCCGGATTTTGAAATCCAAAAATCGTAAGTCACTTCGGAGGCTCATGGTTATTATATTCGAGAATCTTGAGTCGCCTTAGATGTTAGCGTAAGAACTATTTTCCTAGGCGATCTTATCTTCGGTAGAATACTAAGCTTACTGAAGCAATTGTGAGTCTCCTCGACGATTCAAGGTTTTTTCTCGACAGGGATTCCAAATGGAAATTTGTAAGTCAAATACTCTGTACTTTTTCTACTGGTGAATGCGAAAAGAGACTACTAGCGATAAACTCGGTTTCGTTATCGAAAATCGTAAGTCATCTGGAAGTTGAGTTTTTGAAAGGAGATCCATAAGACTCCTCGAATAATCTTTATTTTCAAGAAAATCTTTGATTAAGAGCCGTTTTCGCTTCTTCATAGTTAGATTTAGTCTCGGAAGAAACCCTAATTTTAACCAAACTCATTTCGAAAGTTTAAAGTTTTAAACTTATGACCCTTTTCTTGCAACTAAAAGACAAACAGTTGAACGGAAGTACTTAAAGTAACGTTGTCACGTGCAAGTAAATTGTTGCCAATTAATAATACGTATTATCTTGCGAAAATCGCTGAAAAACATGAACCGTTTTGTTAAATGGCAACAAGTGCTAATTTTTGTGTAAAATACTAGAAGTTGACGCCGGAATGTCTAATTTTGATTCATAAACTATGAAAGAAGGCATGCTCTGCTAGACCTGATTTAGTTTAAAGATAGTCTTAAGAAGGTAATTATTAGTTTCCAAAGACTTTTTTTATTTTCCCTTTCGAAAAGTGGGTGTGAAAGTCCCCTTCATAACTCATGATTTTATTACCAAAAATCATAATTGGTCTCTGTAACGATTGGGTTTCCAAGAGAAATTTCGATAACTTACGATGTTCGTTCTCAAAACTCGGAGCAGCCCTCAAGACTACTAAGCTTCCAAGTAGATAATAGTGAGTTTGTGAGACGACTGTTTTTTTTTTGGATATGAAAAATCAGGGGCCGTCTAAATGATTTATTATCTTCAGTTGGGAAGAGACCAAATACAGATTTTTCATAGAAAAATAAGGGTCTCATTGTGATGCGTGATTTTCTTTAAGGAAACTGAAGTGTCATCGAGATGACTCATTATTTTCGTAATTATAAATGAAGAGTCATCGAGGTGTATCATCATTTTTTGCAAGAAAATTGAAGAGTCTTGGAAGAGACTAATCATTTTTATCTTGCAAATGAAATGTCGTCTAGATGACTCATTATTTTCTGTAAAAGAAATGAGGAGTCATCCAGGGGATTTATTATTATCTGAAGGAAAAAATATCATTGACATAATTTTCTATATACAAAATCAAGAATAATCAAGATAACTTTTTGTTGTCTATATTAGAAATAAAAAGTAATCCAGATGACTCATCATTTGCGTTATTAAAAATGAAGGGTCATCGAGATAAATCATCTCTTTTTATAAGAAAAATAAAGTGTCTTGAAGAGGACTCATCATTTTTTCCCTTAAAAGTAAAGATTTATCTAGATGACTCATTATTTGCTAAAGGAAAAATGAAGAGGCATCGAGAAAACTCATTATTTTCTTTAGGAAAAAAGAAGAAAAATCTAGGCGACTCATCATTTTCGATATTTTGGATGACTCAACATTTTCTATATTAAAAATAAAGATTAATCAAGGTGACTCATAACTTTCTATAGGTAAAATAAAGGGTAATCGAGATAACTCATTCATCATTTTCACTAGGGAAAAGTAAGTGTCAAGATGACTCATATTTTTCAGTAGGGGAAATAAAAAGTCGTCGAGGGGACTTATTATTTCTTTTTTAAGGAAAAATGAGAAGGAGTTGAGGTGACTCATTATTTTCGATATTTAAAATTAAGAGTTATCAAGATGACTCATCATTTTCTTTAATTGAAATGAAGAGTAATCGACACGACTCATGGTTTCTATAGGAAAAATGAAGAGCCTTCAAGGGAACTTATCATTTTCTAAAGAATGTGAAGTGTCTTTGAGGTGACTTTTATTTATCATTAGGAAAAAGGGGAGTTTCGGGATGACTCAATTGTGTGAGTCATTAATTTTAATAGCTTAAATTAAAGCTTCCTGAGATGACACAAGATTTTCTTAAGTAAAAAACAATGACATAAGCATTAACTGCAATGACTAAAGCAATAATTACAGTAATGGCTACAGTAATGACTACAGCAATGACTAGAGTAATGACTTGAGTAATGACTAGAGCAATAACTATATGAATGACTACAGTAATGACTAGATCAATGATTATATCAATGACTAAGGCAATAACTATAGTAGTGACTAAAGTAATGACTACAGTAATGACTACAGTAATTGCTACAGTAATGACTACAGTAATGACTACAGCAATGACTAGAGCAATGACTTGAATAATAAATAGAGCAATGACTAGATCAATGACTAAAGCAAAAACAACATTAGTGACTTGAGTAATGACTACAGTAATGACTACAGGAATGACTAGAGTAATGACTTGAGTAATAACTAGAGCAATAACTAGATCAATGAATAAAGCAAAAACAACATTAGTGACTACAGTAATGACTACAGTAGGGACCACAGTAATGACTACAGTAATCACTACTGCAATGGCTGGAGTAATGACAGTAATGACTACAGTAATAACTACATCAATGATTATATCAATGATTCAAGCAATAACTACAGTAGTGACTACAGTAACGAATACAGTAATGACTACAGTAATGACTACAGCAATGACTACAGTAGTGACTACAGTAATGACTACAGTAATGACTACTGCAAAGACTGGAGTAATGACAGTAATGACTAGGTCAATGATTATATTAATGATTAAAGCAATAACTACAGTAGTGACTACAGTAATGACTACAGTAATGACTACAGCAATGACTACAGTAGTGACTACAGTAATGACTACAGTAATGGCTACAGTAATGACTACAGTAATGACTACAGCAATGACTAGAGTAATGACTTGAATAATAACTAGAGCAATGACTAGATCAATGACTAAAGCAAAAACAACATTAGTGACTAGAGTAGTGACTACAGTAATGACTACAGCAATGACTACAGTAGTGACTACAGTAATGACTACAGTAATGACTACAGCAATGACTAGAGTAATGACTTGAGTAATAGCTAGAGCAATGACTAAAGCAAAAACTACAATAGTGACTACAGTAATGTCTACAGTAATGACTACAGTAATGACTACAGTAATGACTACAGTAATGACTACAGTAATGACTACAGTAATGACTACAGTAGTGACTACAGTAATGACTACAGTAATGACTACAGCAATGACTAGAGTAATGACTTGAGTAATAACTAGAGCAATGACTAGATCAATGACTAAAGCAAAAACAACATTAGTGACTAGAGTAGTGACTACAGTAATGACTACAGCAATGACTACAGTAGTGACTACAGTAATGACTACAGTAATGACTACAGCAATGACTAGAGTAATGACTTGAGTAATAGCTAGAGCAATGACTAAAGCAAAAACTACAATAGTGACTACAGTAATGTCTACAGTAATGACTACAGCAATGACTACAGTAGTGACTACAGTAATGACTACAGTAATGACTACAGCAATGACTAGAGTAATGACTTGAGTAATAACTAGAGCAATGACTAGATCAATGACTAAAGCAAAAACAACATTAGTGACTAGAGTAGTGACTACAGTAATGACTACAGCAATGACTACAGTAGTGACTACAGTAATGACTACAGTAATGACTACAGCAATGACTAGAGTAATGACTTGAGTAATAGCTAGAGCAATGACTAAAGCAAAAACTACAATAGTGACTACAGTAATGTCTACAGTAATGACTACAGTAATGACTACAGTAATGACTACAGTAATGACTACAGCAATGACTAGAGTAATGACTTGAGTAATAACTAGAGCAATGACTAGATCAATGACTAAAGCAAAAACAACATTAGTGACTAGAGTAGTGACTACAGTAATGACTACAGCAATGACTACAGTAGTGACTACAGTAATGACTACAGTAATGACTACAGCAATGACTAGAGTAATGACTTGAGTAATAGCTAGAGCAATGACTAAAGCAAAAACTACAATAGTGACTACAGTAATGTCTACAGTAATGACTACAGTAATGACTACAGTAATGACTACAGTAATGACTACAGCAATGACTAGAGTAATGACTTGAGTAATAACTAGAGCAATGACTAGATCAATGACTAAAGCAAAAACAACATTAGTGACTAGATTAGTGACTACAGTAATGACTACAGCAATGACTACAGTAGTGGCTACAGTAATGACTACAGTAATGACTACAGCAATGACTAGAGTAATGACTTGAGTAATAGCTAGAGCAATGACTAAAGCAAAAACTACAATAGTGACTACAGTAATGTCTACAGTAATGACTACAGTAATGACTACAGTAATGACTACAGTAATTACTACAGTAATGACTACAGCAATGACTAGAGTAATGACTTGAGTAATAACTAGAGCAATGACTAGATCAATGACTAGTGCAAAAACTACATTAGTGACTACAGTAATGACTACAGCAGTGATTAGAGTAATGACTAAAGCAATGACTAGAGCAATATCTACAGTAATGACTACAGTAATGACTACAGTAATGACTATAGCAATGACTTGAATAATGACTAGAGCAATGAAGACTATATCAACGACTAGATATGGTTGGTCGTACCTGCTTTAATTTTTGCTTATATTTAAATTGACCCACAATGTCTTTTAGGAAATAGAGATTTTTGTTTATATGTTTTTATATTAAGACACAAGCGCCAGCCAACATCGAAAACCAGTCAGCCATTAATTCTTTGCTCATCTTAACATCTAGAGTTCGAACATGATGAAGCTGCCTTGACAACATACAACATAAGGTAGATGCAACATCTGCAAGTAGCTGCTATAAAAGACAAGATAAACTAGTCAAAAAAAGAAAAAAAAAGTAGGAACCCAAAAAGAACTTGATGAAGAATTTATGCCTAAACATGGCGCTTAATAGCAAGAGCAATAAGTAAATGAATGAACCAAGAAGTACGAGTATTATGGGGATTATAGGAAGAATATTAAGCAGAGGTCAATGCATTAGACCCAATGTTAAGGTTGTCATCATCATCATTGACAGTTAAAACCATGACTTTGTTGGAGAAAATTCTTAAAGATGAAAACGTTTTGTGTCTAAAAAGAAAATTATGAGAATTATCGGGTTTTATGAACATGATTATGAAAGATATTAAAGTTTCCAACTCAAAAGCAATTATTTACATTTAACAAGTTCTAAGGAAAATTGGAAAATTTTGCAAGAATGATTTAAGTTCTCATAATGTTTTACATGAAAATTTAATGCGAAACATAGCCATTAAAAAATTGTTAACATTTTGTTAAGATCATTCAAATGATGTGTTCCATTTCTGAAAGGTTCACGCATTCTAGAATGGCTGTCATATGAATGATATTTGGACTCTGGTAAATTGACAGTTTTGTCTACATGTGATCAATTGGTAATTGTTGTTAGGAATAACTATAGTTAAGGCTCTAGAAGACTAGACTAGACTAGTCATGTTGATTTAGTCATTGTCAAAGATGTTTATCTCAAACAATGTTTCTTTCTAGTACTAAGGCTTTTGTTCTGTAAAGCCTAGTTCATTCTGTCTCAAGCTTCTTTCAAGTCAAACATTATTTGAATTTAAAAACCCCAAACGAAGAAAATCCCCTCAAAATTTTGCGTTTATGGAAAATATTCCTTTGATTTTAAATAGAAAATGAAAAATTTTGCAATTGTTTTTTGACAATATGTCGTATGTTGCTGTTGTTGTTGCTGTTGCATGTTGTCAACGTCATTTAAGATCAACAGTAAAAATTCAAAACATAATAAACCGTTAGATGACAATCGTCATTGTCATCATGATAATGTTCTTGATCATTATTTTCCATATGATTATCCTCTTGATGTTAGAAGCGAATTTTGCCAAAAAAATTTGCAAAACCCGCTAAGAAATCAAAGTTTTAAATTGACAATTTTTTGGTTTACGGCATATTATTCTAGAGAAAACAATTGAATTGCAATTTATTAGCACGAAAAACATGCAATGACACAAATAAACCAAACAAATCAGGCAAAAAATTGTTTAAGATTGACAAAAAAACGAGGAAGATTTAATACAAAGTAGCAATGACTGGAGATGTGACAAGAGCAATGACTGGAGCAGTCATTAAGAAAAGACTAGAGCAATGACTACAGAATGACTAGAGTAATGACTAAAGCAATGACTAGAGCAATGACTAAAGTAATGACTAGAGTAATGGCTAGAGTAATGACCAGGGCAATGACTGGAGTTATGACTAAAGTAATGACCAGAGCAATGTCTAGAGAAATGACTAGAGCAATGACTAGAGTAATGACTAGAGTAATGGCTAGAGTAATGACTAGAGTAATGACTAGAGTAATGACTAGAGTAATGACTAGAGCAATGACCAAAGCAATGACTAAAGCAATGACTAGAGCAATGACTAGAGTAATGACTAGTGCAACAACTAGAGCAATGACTAGAGCAATGACTGGAGCAATGACTAAAGCAATCACTAGATCAATTACTGGAATAATGATTAGAAGAATGCTTATAGAATGACTAGAGTAATACTAAAGCAATGACTAGAGAAATGACTAGTAGAGCAACGTTGGCCATTTTTTATGTGGCAGGGGAATAACAACAATCTACAATATTCCCGCTCTCCATTTGACCAACTTTGTTTTAGAGCAGAAATTACGATAACTTATTCAATGTTCCAACCAAAGTTTGCACGATGATTATTAAAATGATAAGGATATGATTGCGAAATTGTTATCTCGTGAAGAGTCGCGAATAGCTCATTTTGATGGTTTAAGTAGAGCGCCCAAGTTGCCGGCGGTTGAGCCCGAGAACCGGCTGATTTTATCATAAACGTAAAAATGGCTAGTGACGATTGGATATTACCGATGCCTGAATGAAATCTACGTTATGGTGATTCGAAACCTCGTCCTTTCCGCCAAATTCACGTAGACTATCTGGGTCTGTTAAAAGCAAGAAAGATATTAATCGCATCTTAGTTATATCAGATGCTTTTACCAAATATTAAGGCTATCCTAGTTATTAATTCTTTAAATGAATTGTCCAGCTTTTGGGGTTTGTCTAAACGTATTTTTTCGGAACCCTGGAACTTAAAGAGTATTGCAACGATATATTATATTCAACAATGTTGTACGCACACCCAGGGCCAATGGTCAATAGGTCGAACATGACAATCAAACTATCTTATCATACTTACATACTAAGATTGAAGAACCCAAACAAATATAATTCGTATTTAGTTTATGCGTAATTGAATATAAGTGTTCAAGTCTTGCATGAGGAAGGGGCGGTTCAAACGAGACAGAATTTGCCCTAGACTAAAAGACTTGAGGTTTGATTAATCACGATTCTTGAATATAATTCATGAGTCAACTTGCACAGCGGCTCCGGCTGATTGTTTCAGTCACAGCGGCTTCGGCTGACTGCTTCGTAAAACAGCTTTGATCGTTTAGCTTAAATCAAAATTGTAATATTGTAGTAATAGAATAGTATGACCGACCCATCTCGTATGACGTGTCTGATTAACTGCTTCTTGAGAACAAAGCCCAAGCCAGCCCAAGTATCGAACTCTATATATCGTGGTACGATACTTGATAGACCGATACTTGATCGAGGTCATTCCAGGTATTCAGATGACTACTCTCTTCAGGTTCTGACAAAATAAAAAGTTGGTGCGATGGTTCTCCTTAACTTGGTGACGATGATAATAAAGACGAGTTCGGCTTGGCGTCAGGAATGGCCGAACTGTCAAGTTAAAGACACCCTATTTACTATACTCTGTTCTATAGTTCTGGCAATATTTTGTACTATAGTCTGAGTTATAGTCTTGATAAGGGTCTGTATTGCTTATATTCTTAACTATAGCCTTAATCTACGCTAAAGATCAACAGATGAGAATGTGGGAAGACTATTACTCAAAATTGCTGTCAGCCAATCCAGCTGAATTCTCCAAAATATGTGATTGCGAGCCTATGCGTCACATAAATAATATTAATAATGAGTTTGATACGTTACCACCAACATCCCAAGAAATAACAGCTGCAATCAAAAGGCTAAAATCTGGTAAGTCCGCAGGTCCTGATGGGATACCACCCGAATTACTAAAAGTTAACATAGCTTTATCAACCATGTTGTTAAGGCCTCTAATAACGAAGTACTGGTCGGAAGAAAGATTGCCGAATGTTCTCAGAGAAGGTCTTATTATAAAACTGCCAAAAAACGGAAATTTGCAGGACTGTTCGAATTGGAGGGGTATTACCCTTCTTAACATGGTAAACAAAGTTATAGCCCATATTTTACACAGCCGTATAGCGACCATTGTCGAACCACAGCTAAGACGCGAACAAGCAGGCTTTAGGCCAAGCAAATCATGTATTGATCACATCAACAGCTTAAGAGTTATTGTGGAGCAGTCGGTTGAGTGGAGATCCCCCCTCTATCTATTATTCATAGACTTCAAACGCGCATTTGACACATTAGAACACAGCGCGATCTGGGAAGCTCTAAGATGTAAAGGAGTCCCTGAAAAAATTATAAGACTCGTCAAGGAACTTTACAACAATGCATTCTGCTGTATTCTTCTAAGTCATTGCGAGTAAACTCACTTAACGAGTCAAAATTTTATCTTGATGGGCAATATATTGATGAGGTTGAAACTTTCTGCTACCTAGGAAGTATAATCTCTAAAAGCGGTGGCAGTAGAGAAGATATCCAAAATAGATTATGTAGAGCAAAGCAAGCTTTTGGTATTCTCAATAAGTTCTGGAGATCGCAGAATATCTCAACTATCACCAAACTCAAAGTTTTTAACACTAATGTTAAACCCGTGCTCTTATATGGCTGTGAGACATGGAATATTTCGAGTCGAGAGATAAGCGGACTACAAGCGTTTGTCAATCGATGCCTCAGACGCATTCTAAGAATTTTCTGGCCCGTTACAATTTCAAACCAAGATTTATGGGTGCGCACCAATCAAAAACCATTACAAACTACTATTCGTACTCGGAAATATGGTTGGCTAGGACATACACTTAGAAAGCCAGCTACTGATATAAATCATCAAGCCATCGAATATAATCCTCAAGGTTCCAGGAGGTCTGGTAGACCTGCTAACACGTGGAGGCGGCAAACTGAGAACGAGTTACGAGAGTTCGGAGTATCGTGGAACGAGATGAAAGTCTTGACTACAAATAAACACACATGGAAAACATTTGTTGAGGCCCTATGTTCCACAAGGAATTAAAGGACTAAATATATATATATATAGCCTTGATTATATGCTGTTGTCTGTCATATAGTCTTGGCTATAGTAAATAATATAGCCTCATTATACCCTTCACCACCACAGGTGGAAAGGGTATATTGATTTTGTGCTGATGTTTGTAACGCTTAGAAATATTGGTCTGATTGGTATACCTTTTAGTATACCAATCGACATACAATCACTCCCTGAGTTGTTTTAACAATGTCCGTCCGGCTGGCGGGCCGGTTATCCATATAAGCTTGTTATCATTCTACAGGTTGTAACTTTAAAGATAATTTGATAAAATTTGGCACAGGCTCATATTTTGGTCCAAGGACAATTCCTATTCTTTTTGGGTGAAATCGGATTACTATTTAGGGTACCTCTTATAGGGTTGTCTTCTCGGAATAGAGTTTTTGGTCCTTTACAGCCTCAAATTTAGTTGCATTTTAATAATCTTTTTTGGGTGAAATCGGATTACTATTTTGGGTATCTCCCATAGGGATGCCTTCCCGGAATAGAGTTTTTGGTCCTTTACAGCCACAAATTTAGTTGTATTTTAATAATCTTTTTGGGTGAAATCGGATTACTATTTTGGGTATCTCCCACAGGGATGCCTTCCCGGAATAGAGTTTTTGGTCCTTTACAGCCACAAATTTAGTTCTATTTTAATAATATTCGGCACAAATATTGCTTATCATAATCTAAATCAGTATTCCTAATTTTATAGAAATCGACCCATATTTGACCATACCTCCTCTACAAGACACATTCTCAAAAGACGTTTAAAAACACATAAAAGTATAAAAACGTTAATAACTCTAAAGATAAATGCATTTGATTACTTAAACTTTGCACAGATAAATATTTTATAAATATGAACCAATAACCATTATTTGGTAACAATCGGCCCACATTTAACCCTAGCTCCCATATCAGGCCCATAGCCGGAAATGATATAATTCTCAAAATTTCGAAAAAATAGCACATAGTATATGTATGTCTTGCGTTAAGACTTAAAGAAAACTTATTTAATTGTTGGTCCATATTTGACCTTGGTAGTGAAGGGTATGATATATTCGGGCTTGACCGACTATAGCTTTTCTTACTTGTTTTAAGCACAGACTATTTTATGTTTAACCCCCTTAAGTTTTACCATCTTCATTTCCATCTTCATTTCCAGTTTCATTTAATCAGATTAAATATCTATTTGGAGTCAGACTCCTTCAGTCACTCAGTCATTCAGTCACACATGTTGGCTTAACATTTAGTCGAGATATGATAAGATTAGATATTTCTTAGTGATTTTGTATTTGTTTAACCATTTGTATGATTTGTGGATTCATTTTCTCAAGTAAAGTATTTATTTATTTTGCCACCTTTTGTTGGAGTTGGCTTGAGTGAGTTTTCTTTTATTCTTTTTGGTATAATCTTAAGTAGACCAAATGAAAGTTACCTTGACGATTGACCCATTTAATCAGAAGGCTAAAACATTTATGAAACGTTAGTTAAACATGACCTAGACTCGGGCTGGTATTAAAAAAGAAATATACTAACAAAAAAAGAAAACATGTGCAATTTTCACATGAATTGTCATTAGCTTACTTAGGCTTTGCGGTGAAGATAGAGGGTTAGAGGGAAGTGCTAGACGAACAGCTGTAATGGTTCATGAAAAATGACCATTGAGTTTTTGCCTTTTTTTGCAAAACTTTAAAAAATGTAAATTATTAGTTTGGAAAAATTTATTTTAACTTTTTTTTTTTCATAAATATGTGATATTTCGAGTTAAATGTTTTATATGAGGCCTTAATTTCTTTAAGACAAGCCAATAAATCGTTGATTTTTCCTTGGTTCTTTGGTTAAGAAACACAGAAAAACACCTTTAATTTTCTTATAACAAATGTTTTCTTAATCTTAACATAAAGTTTTTCATATTTTTCTGGCCTTATCTTTAAGTGTTTACAACTTGTTGCCACATGCCACATACAGTTGCATGTCCCAAATTCTGTTTAAAAAATCGAAAACATTTGAACTTTTACTATTAAACAAGAAACGACAGAAAGACACACAGACAGACAGACAGACAGACAGACAGATATAAAACACCAATTAAATACCCACAACCAGTCTTCCTCAACTCCAACTAAATAAAGTTGGAGGAGTCATAAAACTTGTTGTGAGGCAACTTTGTAAGTTAAAGCAACAAAAGATGAAACCACAATGTCGCCTTACTTTTCAGAGCAACTCAAAGTTTCTCAAAAAAAAAAAAATCTTCATTAACCTCTAATCCCCATAGACATAAATTTCAACTTCGATTTTATCTCATGTTTAAACTAAAGATGCTTTCAATATGTGTCTCAAACCACCAATATCCATTCAATTCCAATTACTGACCCACTTTATTTGTTTCGCCTTCCCCTCCCCTCCCCCCTTCCTCCTGCTAAGCCAGTTGCTTCTCTATTCAAATTTAAATATTTTCAATTTCAATATAAATTAAATCTTTGCAAAAAAAATTTCTCTACTAAAATTTTCCTGCTGTTAGAAGCCAGAAGCCACATTTGACTTAAATCCATTTGCTTTAACATTTCCTCTATTTGTTAATGTTTTAACCAGATGATCAACACGATCATCTACAAAATTAATCTTCATCATTGGAGGAGTTGTTTGACTATACAAAAAAAATATATTAATCTTGACAATAATGTTTTAAAGTTTTGCCAACAAGAATTTTCCATTAACTCAAGTTTTCCAAGTGAAAATGCCAAATGTAACCAAAAAAAAAAAACCTGTCAAAATTATTAAAGACTAGAAGAAAATCATTTATTTCATGGCTAAAAGTGTTTGCTAAAATTCTTACTGAAAAGCAGGTGTGGCCAGTGGTTCAATAAATCTTAGGTAATTGGGGAAAGTTAAAATTTGAACCTCCCAAGGAGGCCAATAAAGAATAAACTCTAAAACGCTAAATAGACTACTTGCTCTTATTGCAGGTAGTTTTAGATACCCTCTTCAAAAATCTTAAATTTTTAATGATTTTGAGCCATTAGTTTTATATCTGCCCAAGTCCTTCTCTCATATACCAAATAATGGTTCCATTCCATGACGTTCCAAACTATATTATGGACTACAAACTATAATATGGACTACTTGCTCTTATTGCAGGTAGTTTTAGAGATCCTCTTCAAAAATCTTAAATTTTTAATGATTTTGAGCCATTAGTTTTATATCTGCCCAAGTCCTTCTCTCATATACCAAATAATGGTTCCATTCCATGACGTTTCAAACTATATTATGGACTACAAACTATAATATGGACTACTTGCTCTTATTGCAGGTAGTTTTAGAGATCCTCTTCAAAAATCTTAAATTTTTAATGATTTTGAGCCATTAGTTTTATATCTGCCCAAGTCCTTCTCTCATATAGCAAATAATGGTTCCATTCCATGACGCTTCAAACTATATTATGGACTACAAACTATATTATGGACTACTTGCTCTTAATGCAGGTAGTTTTAGAAATCCTCTTCAAAAACCAGGTGTGGCCAGTGTTTCAATAAATCTTAGGTTATTGGGGAAAGTTGAAATTTGAACCTCCCAAGGAGGCCAATGAAGAATAAACTTTAAAACGCTAAATAGACTACTTGCTCTTATTGCAGGTAGTTTTAGAGATCCTCTTCAAAAATCTTAAATTTTAAATGATTTTGAGCCATTAGTTTTATATCTGCCCAAGTCCTTCTCTCATATATCAAATAATGGTTCCATTCCATGACGTTTCAAACCTTCTCTCATATACCAAATAATGGTTCCATTTCATGATGTTTCAAACTATATTATGGACTACAAACTATATTATGGACTACTTGCTCTTAATGCAGGTAGTTTTAGAGATCCTCTTCAAAAATCTTAAATTTTTAATGATTTTGACCCATTAGTTTTATATCTGCCCAAGTGCTTCTCTTATATAGCAAATAATGGTTCTATTCCATGACGTTCCAAACTATATTATGGACTACAAACTATATTATGGACTACTTGCTCTTATTGCAGGTAGTTTTAGAGATCCTCTTCAAAAATCTTAAAATTTTAATGATTTTGAGCCATTAGTTTTATATCTGCCCAAGTCCTTCTCTCATATAGCAAATAATGGTTCCATTCCATGACGTTTCAAACCTTCTCTCATATACCAAATAATGGTTCCATTTCATGATGTTTCAAACTATATTATGGACTACAAACTATATTATGGACTACTTGCTCTTAATGCTGGTAGTTTTAGAGATCCTCTTCAAAAATCTTAAATTTTTAATGATTTTGACCCATTAGTTTTATATCTGCCCAAGTCCTTCTCTTATATAGCAAATAATGGTTCCATTCCATGACGTTTCAAACTATATTATGGACTACAAACTATATTATGGACTACAAACTATATTATGGACTACTTGCTCTTATTGCAGGTAGTTTTAGAGATCCTCTTCAAAAATCTTAAATTTTTAATGATTTTGAGCCATTAATTTTATATTCGCCCAAGTCCTTCTCTCATATAGCAAATAATGGTTCCATTCCATAACGTTTCAAACCTTCTCTCATCTACCAAATAATGGTTCAATTCCATGACGTTTCAAACTATATTATGGACTACAAACTATATTATGAACTACTTGCTCTTATTGCAGGTAGTTTTAGAGATCCTCTTCAAAAATCTTAAATTTTTAATGATTTTGAGCCATTAATTTTATATTCGCCCAAGTCCTTCTCTTATATAGCAAATAATGGTTCCATTCCATGACGTTCCAAACTATATTATCAGGATTGTTTTTATAACCTTCACCACCATAGGTGGAAAGGGTATAATTAGGCTAGTCATAAAGAGATTTAGGGCATTTGCCCAGAACTCGATTCCCTACTTGGTCTTAGCATCAGCATGGAAATTCCGCCAGGGCCAATTGCCTTTGAAGGCTTAGCTGTATGGATGGCATTTGCAGCTTCAGCGGGTTTGTGTGTTGGTTTCGAGACTGGATTGCACAGGTTGTAGTTCTTCAAGTGATCAAGCCAACAGTTCCGCTTGTCCAGATTCACAAAACTG